>PIJE02001128.1:153878-160476 GCA_002895965.2 Coryphaenoides rupestris | reverse complement strand
GACAACATGCGCAGACACAACACACACACGACGACACACACAAACACCACACACACTACACCACAAGCACACACACTTTTTACTGTTCAAGTTTGCCAATCACCTTAACTGACAAACATTACTCTGTGCTAATGCTAAATAAAATAAATAAATACATAAATACAAGAAGAAGAAGCACACTGAGTTGTTTCAGAGGCTGAAATGTTCTGACAGTGGATTTAACTATTGGGATAAAACTGATGAGGAAAAGGAGGAGAAGTAGAGTTCTGCGAGGCATTCTGCTAAACTGAGGTAGGAAACGTCATGTTCCTTGTTCTCCTCACAGGACTCCCCTGCATTCGCCTCATAGGCCAGCGCTATGGTGTGTCACCCTTTTCTTATCCGTCTGCATTAACACCAACAACATGCAGAAGGTTCGTCCCACTCCTCACCACCTCACCAGGGCTGTTGTTACTCGTCGAAATACTTACGACTTGTTTTAGAACAAGCCTAAAACAAATGTTTGGTTGTTCCCTCCCCGTAAGAATCCAGTATATTTGACCCGGACAGTGGTATTAATCAGTTGAGGTTCCTGGATTTGGAGACGGTGAAAGATCCGTCGAGCCGGGTTCCCCGTTCGCCGGAACCTCAAGGACTTCTTGTCACGGCTTGTGTATTTACGCATCGCTCTCTCTCTCTCTCCTTGTGTGTGTGTACATGCATTATAACACTCTCTCTCTTCTCTCTCTCTCTCAGGTATAAGATCATCCCAAGGACAGGGTGGGCACCGGCGGAGACGAAAGAAAGAGAACATGGACGCTCCTGACCAAAATACGACAAGACAAGAAGAGTGGCAAGATCGGCAAGACCAAAGTACCGGTTTTAGCCTGCCTCCCTAGAGCCAATGGACCTTCGCTATTTCTACCTAGTGGCTATCATTGGTTCTAAACGGCTAGCTTGGGATTCTGTGGAATTCACTGAGCCTAACGTTTCAGAACCAAGATGGCGCTTGTTGAAATTAAGGCCCATAAGGAAGTCAGCAGAATGTATGATAATTCACTTATCAAAGATAGAAATGATCTTGTGTTTTTATTTTGAATCTTTTAGCTTTCCACACACTACACAGACTACATACTGTATTGTGGTATCATTACTATTTACTGAAACCTTTCCTCCCGTTGACCTTTGCTCTTCAGGTGTTCATGAAGGAGTCCTTGATGCAGCGTCTGGAGAAGGACCGGATGAGGTGCGACGGAAAGCGCGCCATGGTCATGCCGCGCTCACCTGCTCACCTTTTCCATGCCGAAGTTAAGAACCTTTGAACGTTACAAAAAAACATGCTTCCATGTGCAACACTATTGTTTTCTAAATGATTATGTATACGAATACGTGCTCACATATGAGACTACACAACAGGAAACCTGGATTTCATGCGTCAGGGGCAAGATAGCGTCAGGATGGGTAGTAGCCCTGTCTGGCAACAGGAAGGTCTCTGGTTCGATCCCGGGCTCCCTCCTAGCTAAGGTGTGGAGGTTCCCCGAGCAAGACACCACTCGTATACCTAAACTGACTCCTGACGTGTTTCGGTTGTTAAGCATTGTCCTTGACAGCCAACCGTCGTTAGAAATGGGTGAAATGTGAGGGCAACACTGTTCAAAGCGCGATATAAATGTGGCAAATCCCATTTTACCATTCATTTACTAAGAGCAAAACATCAGACATCGATCAATAAGACAGAACTTATTCACTAGTCCCGAAGCACCACTGAGGGTACCTTCACTGATGTTGCTAGGTCTCTGCAGACTTCATGATTACACCACCTTTTCCCCGTTCCCTCGCAGGAAGCACTTCAAGAGCAGGTCCGTCCGCAGCTGGTCACGCTACCAAAAGCACACTTCCGCCGGCACATCCTGCGGCGTGTGTGTGTGTGTGTGTGTGTGTGTGTCGTGTGTGTCTGCGCATGTGTCGTGTGTGTTGTGTGTTGCCGGTATGAATGCATGTGCGTGATGCGTTCATCATCCCGGCGTGTCGTCCTGACCCTGAACTGGGGAGCTGACGGTGGGCTTGCGCCGGGTCGGGTGCCCATCTTCGGCGGTATCCTCATTGTTCCTGCTGCCAACCTTCTCAAACAGGTCGTAGATGAAGTCCAGCCTGGCGAGAGGAGGAGGAAGCAAACAAACCCATCAAGCTCCACCTGACCCGCCCCCACCAGCTTCTACCAGGGTTCTACCAGGGTTCAACCAGCGGTTCTACCAGGGTTCTACCAGGGTTTCAACCAGGTTTCTACCAGGGTTCTACCAGGATTCTACCAGCGTTCTACCCAGGTTCTATCAGGGTTCAACCAGGGATTCAACAGGCGTTCTACCCGGTTCTACCAGGGTTCAACCAGGATTCTACCAGGGTTCTATCAGGGTTTCAACCAGGGTCTAACCAGGGTTTCTATCAGGGTTCTACCAAGGGTTCTAACAACAGTTCTACCAGTGTTCTACCAGGGTTCTACAAGGGTTCTACCAGGGTTCTGGGCTCCATCCCAGATGTGCACCGCCTGACCTGCACCCTTGAGCCGAGACACCTCCCCCCTTGAATCTTCATTGTATTTTACTTTGGATAAAAGTATCTGCTGAATGATAGTATAGTAGAACTGTTGCCACCAATCCCCTATTTATCACTCTCTCAACTGAGAATGTTTCTACAGTTAACGTGTATCTTGATTTAGAAATGGTTGAATAAGTATTGCCTCTACTGTACTTTACTATATTAACGTGTACTAAACCTGAATCTCCTAACTAAATACACTGTACTCTACTGTACTCTACTGTACTCTACTGTACCTGCTGTCTTTGAGCATGTTGAGGATGTCGTCTCTGAAGGTGTCTCTGTTCTTCTCCAGGATTCCTCGGACGTCGTACAGAACCTGAGAACAGAGTCACGCATCACCACGGTCCTCTGGCATGCAACCCTCGGCCTACAGCTGGCCGTACTGGTGTGGAGGCGTGGGAGTGTGTGTGTGGTTGGTGGCCGGCCGGCTTAATATTGGCCTCACCTGGCCCAGTTAGAGTCTGGGCTGCAAGCCTGTGGTGCGTTGGCTTATCAGTGCACCACAGGTTAAGTCAGCCACCAGCACACACACACACACACACTAGCATGCTAGCACAGGTACCACATCTGCTCTGTTCATTTCACTTTACCTGCACAATAAACCGGACAACACCACAAACCTGCCTGTGTCCTGAGAGGAGGCCACCAGGAGGTTATTGATATCGTCTGCAACTCACCTCCCCAGCGTAATGCTTGATGCCAAACTGATGATCTGCAAGGCGGGGCTTCACATAGTAGGGATTGGTCTGCAGAAAGAGAATATAATGGAAAAGAAACAGAAGAATATATGTGGTTGAATTCTACTACTGCTACTACTACTACTAGGACTACAAGAGTAATAATATATTATACTATACAACTATTCTACTACTAATATATGACTATAGGAATAGCTAGATTGGGATTTCCAGGAGGAACACATTCACAATTACATTTACATTTACATTTTGCGCTTTTATCCAAAGCGACTTACAAAGAGTACATTTGCTGAAGGAGACAGCAATATGTCACTGTGGTACATAAAGATAAGAATAGAGCAGGTTTCAAGCATTCATAGTTAATAGAACGAGTTTCATAATTGCGAGGTCGCCTGCATAATAGCTAGGATAAGAGCAGAAGTGCCATTCTGAGTGCATTACCAACATCTAAGAACATACAATATATACTGAACAATACAATACAATACAATACAATACAATACAATACAATCCCCTGTTGTCTTACAGCGTGTCTGCTGTGCAGCTTCTCCAGCAGGGTGAAGTCTGTGCCCTTCGGGAAGCGACTCTCCTCGTTGACCAGAGCCAACATGCCCAGTTTCTAACACAAAGACACACACACACACGCACACACACACACACAACACACACACACACACGCGCGCACACACGCAACACACACACACGCACATTGTGTTATAAGGTCAGCTCGCTTAATAAACATCGGGTTTAGTTTGGGGTCTTTTTCATAACAGAAGCAAATCCCACTCACAAATCATCTGTCTGATGATAATAGGGCTTTAAGCTGACGGTTAAAAGAAGAAAACAGTTAAAAGTCTGAGCTGTGAGACCACTTTCATTTGACAACCGACTTTGGACAATATTGTAATGTTCCTTGTCCCTCCATCCCGAGGACATTTAGCTGATTGGTCTGGTTATTCATGTCTACTTTAAAATATAACTTCCAAGTTATTCTTTTGTTCGGGTATTATAAATAATAGAAGCTTAATAAAAAAACCTTTTCTATGAGGTCAAGGCACTCTGCGTTGTCCATCCAGTCGATTGCGTCCCATTGGACACCCTCCCTGTGGAACGAATAAATATAACTTTTTAATCAACGTTACTTTTAACCACAACACCATCATCACGCTAACACAGTAGCCACCGCCAGCTTCGTTCTGATAGCTATGGCAATGGTATAGATGTAACAATACACACAATCACAACACATTAACCGACAAAGAACCCAAATATCCACCCAGTATTCTCTGTATGTATCTGTAGACGGTAGTACCTGTTGTACTCCAACTGTTCCAGGGAGAATATGTGCTTGTTGAAGTACTCCTGGAGCTTCTCGTTAGCATAGTTGATGTTAAACTGTTCGAACCGATTCACCTGGACGGAGGACAACACACACACACACACACACACACACACACACCACACACACACACACATAAACCTTAAGTGTGTGAACCTGGAATAGCTTAACATCGGGTTAACATGTCTCAACAAATAGATTGTTGGCCACACAACAAACACTGACCGCAAAGTTCTCGAAGCCGAAAATGTCGAGGATCCCGATGGACTTGAAGTTCTCCTTCCCTTTGATTTTCTGGTTGATCTTGAGGATGATCCAGGAGAAGCACTGTGCGTACAGCGCCATGGCAACCGAGTCCCGGGAGTCCACCGCCTGCGGACGGGAGACGGAAGAGGACCTTTTTAATAACTTCTTTAATGAGTAAAGAGATCTTAAAAAAGATAGGGGTTTTATTTAGTCCTTTGTTTTTCTTATATGTGTGTGTTGACGTGCAGGTGTTCACAATGTGTGTGTGTGTGTGTTGGTGTGCAGGTGTTGTCGTGTGTGTGTGTGTGTGTGTGACATTGTGTGTGTGTTGACATTGTATTTAGGATATTTGAGGATATTTGAGTTTTGTGTGTGTGTGTGTGTGTGTGTGTGTGTGTGTGTGTGTGTGTGTGTGTGTGTGTGTGTGTGTGTGTGTGTGCGTGTGTGTGTGTGTGCGTTGTGTGTGTGCGTGCGGCTGCAGTACCTGTTCTATGGTGAGCGGGGAACAGATCTCCTCTCCCCTGAGGATGATAGAACGCTGAGTCAGAACCTCGGAGAGCTGGAAGCAATCCAGACCAAGGAGGTCGCTGGCGTTACTGACCCCTGGAAACACACACACACACACGCACACACACGCCACCACACACACACGCGCGCACATGCACACACACACACACACACGCGCACATGCACACACACACGCACACACCACACACACACACACGCACACACACAGTACAGTGTTACAGTTAGTGTGGTGCGTCTGTGTGTGTGTGTACATTTACAGCATTTAGTATCTTTGGTTTCACACGCCCAAAAAACAAACACGCGCACATTCACACACACACACACACACACACACACACACACACACACACACCACACACACACACACACACACACACACACACACACACACACACACACACACAACCTTGATTGTTGATGATCTGCGCTCCTCCGACGGTCATGAACTCGATGTTCCCCAGCTGCAGGACTCCTGACAGCAGCTTGAACATGTCCCTGCTCTCCTCCTCTGTGAACCCCAGCACCTTCAGGGCGTCCTGCACACGCACACACGTGCACACACACACGTGCACACACACACATGCACACACACACACACATACACAGTTCACACTCTAAGTGAACAAAGCTCTGGAATGATTTAAAATATAAAACCTTTCCTATCCAAAGTCCTGTGGCTTTCATGTAAGGAAAGTGACCTAATGACTGAATGTATACTTTAAATATGTCTGTTCTTCGATTTTCCCGACAACTGGAAGTGCAGTGTCTAGCATGACGTCGTTTTGGGTGAACGCGCTTGGACCGGGCCCATGACTGGTGCAAATAAAGAGGGAGTTCGCTTGATCAAGTACAAACTCTCCATTTTAGGGGAATAACACCGACCATGACGCTGTTGAAGAGCTCCTTGTCGTTCAGGCTTTTGTCCTTGAGGCATCCTGATTGGCTGAGGTAGTGGAAGGACTCGGGCGGGTCGCCCAGAAAGTATTGCTCTGATGGGAAGGAACCACAACACGAGAGTCACATGATCAGTCGGCTGCAGGTGGAGGAGGGCTGGGAGAGGAGGAGTAGCTCAGGTTGTTCGATGGAAAGTACTTTGTTCTCATCCTATATCTGCTTCCTAATAACATGCATCTACAATCACTGTGATAGGAATAGAAGTACGTGGAATTAAGTCGTTACTAATAGCTAATTACTAGTATGAATAGTTCCT
>PIJE02001128.1:128477-135977 GCA_002895965.2 Coryphaenoides rupestris | reverse complement strand
AGGAAAAAATTTGAAAGCAAGGCTCCTTTTTCGATTGCCACTTCTGCTCAATGATTTACTGCAGAAACACACTGGATGAAATAATCCAGCTTCAAACTAATTACGCAGTATCATCTAGTGAATCTACTATTTCACATCGTCTGTTGAGGCAAGACCGACAGACTCTCTATTTACATCAAACTTCAGTGACAACGTCATCTTCGAGTAGCAAGAGAGACACGTTGAGGCGGAGATACTCACACGGATTCTGTTTTAAATCATTAGTCTTCCCTCCATCCTACCTCCTTTCCTTTCCTCCCTTCCTCCTCTCCTCCTCCTCCTCTCGCCCTGAGCGCGAGCAGACAGCAAGTTCAGCACGTTCATTCAGCAAGCATGGCCATTCCTCATCCACGCTTCAGGCTCCATTAAACCCAAATAAACCTCAATCAACACCTCATCTAATCCGGTGACCCCTGACCCCTGACCCCTGGTCTCCATAAATAGAGGGGAAGAAAAATTGCTCTTTTTGGATACAACATTTTGAATAGTGCTGCACAATTACTGGCATATGAAAAGAAAGTACTTTGGCCTCTGCAATGAACTAATCTTGAAAAGTGAAAGGTTGCAATTAATTCAGAAAACTTAAACCTTTAACTAAATGTAAACCTTTAGAATTCGGCAATTGCTTTATCATTATTATTATTATTATAATAGTTGTTTATATACAGTAGGTGCCACAGAATATCAATTGAATCGATAATCTGTTAATTGCAATTAGTAATCCCAATCACAATACCAGGAAACATAATTGCAAATATCGTTTTTGTCATAATTGTGCAGCCCCGATGTTGAGTCAATGCAGAATGGAAACAACATAACAACACAATAACAACAACATAACAGAGCAACATTACATGACTTGATTGACAATCACATTGTGCTCTTCTTCACAGGGGTCTCATGCACAGAATCTCAACCATCCAATCAGGTTGCTTCAATCCATTGAATCAGAAATAGTGTGTGTGTCTAGAATGACTGATAAATGCTTCATTTGCCCGCGGGCAATCACATAGACACCCGTGCCATTTCGTTGAGGCATTAGCCCACAGACAGGCTCTGATAAAGGCCCCTGCTCCCTATGAGAGCACACACACACGTTACATCTCCAGCACACTCACACACACACACAATCACACACTAACATCACACACACACCACACAGCACACAGCACACGTACCACACTTGGACTGGTAACAGGTCCTCATAGTTTGTCCTTTCACAATACTCCTCCCCCCCACGACACACACAGATGCGCCACACACACACAACGAAAAAACTAAAAGTGCACTATAAATGGACAATGGTATAAGCGAGTCATGGACAGATAATCTGAAGTGATGAGGAGTAGGAGAGGAAGGAAGGAGAGGGAAGGAGAGGAGAGGAGAGGAGAGGAGAGCAAGAGAGCCAGAGAGGTGAGGTAGAAAAGAGAAAGGAGAGAGAGGAGAGAGGAGAGAGGAGAGGAGATGGAGATGAGAGGTTAAATCAGGTGGACATGAGAGTACAATTGTTGTCAAAAAAAACACATTCAAATTGAAAGAGAATATTTTAGATAAGATAGATGGAGCAAATTGACAATATGTTGGAGAAGGGACTGACCCACTGCTGGTGGGCTGAACCAGAAGGCAGAAGGGAAATGGATAGAGACACGGTGATGAATAATGAATGAGTCAAACAGCTGAGCAGACATCAGATCATGGAGGACAACACAAAAATACAACAATGGGAAAAATGAGCAGGGGGGGGGGGGGGCATTAGGATGTCCAAAGGTCAAATGTCAAGGGTGTAGTTTGAATGTGATTGATACCATGTGTCTGTGTGTGTGTCTGTGTGCTCATGTGTGTGTGTGTGTGTGTGCGTGTGCGTGTGTGCTGTTTAAGTGCTACTGCTACTCATTAACAAAAAATTTCGGCTGATTTCTCTTGTAGGTGCACCACCAGCCTCACCACGCAGCCGTGTTGCAGCCGACCGAACCAGAACGCCGCCAATAGTGCCTCAAGCTAGCCAATCAGATTACAACGGCATTACAAATATCAAAACCATTTCTGCACGACAACCACGAACCCCTCTCTGTGTCTCTGTGTGTCTGAGGTGGTTGTTGGGACAGTTCTGAACCGTGTTCAGTGAAAAAACCCCATTCATCAGGTGATAATACAATCACTGAGGGGCGCATGCTTTTAGGCGGGTTATCAGTACAACCAGAAGTAGCAACAAGTGTGTGGTGTGTGTGCGTGGTGTGTGGCGTGGTGTGCGTCGGTGTGTGTGCGTGTGTGTGTGTGTGTGTGTGTGTGTGTGTGTGTGTGTGAAAGTACTCCCTAATCCATCAAACTGTCGGATATGATGAGTGCTATGACACACACCACGGCACACACTCACATAGACACACACCACACACACCACCCACACACACACAACACACACACACACACACACACACACACGTACGCATACATACACATGCTATTCTATCAATCAAACACAACACACACACAGGTAGTCGACATCATGATGTAACCCCATGACGTCATGATTTAAAGGTACTATAAGTAAGGTGGTAGCAGGTTGTGGTCGAAGTTAAAACATGAGAGCTTCCCCCGACTCCCTCTGTTGCGTGGAACACACAGACAGCCATTAGGGGAAAGGCTCGGCCTCTGTTCCTGTCTCCAGCACAGTGGATGTAAGTGCATCAGAGCCTCGGGTACTTCACTACTGCTGCTGCACTTAGATGGTGTGTGTTATAAATGCATACACATTTTTGACCCCATAGATTAACTGCATGAAACCCCGCCGAAAGAGATCAGAAGACACTCATTTTGTGTGTGTGTGTGTTTGTGTGTTACACATGTGTTCATACAGTGAAAATCCTCCCACATTGAGAAGGCAAGTTCGCTAATTAGCGTATTCTCACTAATCTCTTAGCTACAGTACAGTCACAAGTTGCCGTCCTGGCAACACGGCTCCTAGGCAACAGAGACACGGCGCCATGGAAACAGCGTCTCTGTTCTCAGCATCCCTCCATACAGGGAGATGGTGTACGGAGGAAGGGAATTGTAGTCTTAGTGTGAAACACTAATGTGATTCCACACAGAGCCCGTGCTGCCTCTGTGCGCGCCCCCCCCTGTGCTCGGACCGGGCAATCATTCAACACGTTGACTGTCTGTCAGCCGTACATCGTAAATTCACGAAATAAAAAATATCGGCTCATGTCGAGACCCAGTTTTATAGTCTAGATGAGTTATGTCGAGTTATGTTAAGACACAACCTCAACACGATCCAAAATAAGAGCTTTGAAACGAGAGAGGAAAATCTGCTATCTTAAATGACCATAATACTTAAAGGAATAATTCACCCAAGCAATATTATTTTCTAAAATTCGTTTATCGTATTGTGTACTCCTGGACACTTCTCGGAGGCTGCCCACCCGATGCAAATGTTGTCTTTTGACTCATACTTACCGTCTTATCCATTCATATCGCCTAGCCCTGTCCTGCACTTACACATCCATAGAGCAGCACACAGAAGCCTGAGAGACCAGAGAGATACCAGGGAGAGTGAGGAGGGGGTGAGGGAGGGTGTGGGAGATGGGGGGAAGTGATTGATCATATAAAGGATAGGAGAGGAGAGGAGAGGCGAGGAGGCTGGATGAAGGAAATGGCAAAGGAAAGGAGGAAGGGGAGAGAGGGAGAGAGGAGAGAAGAGAGAGAGAGAGAGAGAGAGAGAGAGAGAGAGAGAGAGAGAGACATATAGCTGATGCAGCTTGTGAGCATAACGAATGCGTTTGGAGTCGCTGAATATAGGTCAGTCATCTCCAGTGTGTTGCCTCTCCTCTCTGGCCCACCAGCCTCCTGCAGCACATACTCATACTCATACACCACTGGACTACTGTACACACACACACACCACACACACACACACACACACACACACACACACACACCACACACCACGCCACCCTATTATATATATATATATACTGTATACATATATATATACTACAGGTACGCTGAGGTCTCTACACACCGGGACAGGATATAGATATAGACTGACACACAGACTACCTTTGTAGACACTGAGGGAATCACGATCACAAACCCAAAGCTTTTCCCGCAATCTGACCCAAATATGCACCCTGAGAGAATGCAACAGTTTTAGTTTATTAAACAGAGGATTAGAATATGATTAATACGGTACAGGCACAAGAGCAGCAGCCGTGCAACTCAAATTGTGCGTTTATCACCAAATAACACCGCACATGGTTGTGTTGCATATATACTTACATTTGTCCTTGGTGGTTGGGTGTAGATTTGTGCTTTTACCGTCCCCATCCCCCACCGCCGTTAGTCCATAACTAGCCTCCTCTACATTCTGGGGGCACTTAGTGACAACTAGCCTCAGCTAGCCACAGCTGAACCATAACAACGGCAGCGATACAGCAGTGTTCAGTATTCATAGAGCCCAGGATGCCATTTAATTAAACACATTTTATAAAGCGGCAGAGTGCAACAGAGAGACAGAGAGAGAGAGTTAGCCAGAGAGACAGAGTGACAGAGAGACAGAGAGAGAGAGAGAGAGAGGATGAAGAGGAGAGAAGAGAGAGAGAGAAGAGAGGGGGAGGAGAGAGAGAGAGAGAGAGAGAGAGTTAGCCAGAGAGACAGAGTGACAGAGAGACAGAGAGAGAGAGAGAGAGAGGGTGGAGGGAGAGAGAGAGAGAGAGAGAGAGAGAGAGAGAGAGAGGGGTGAGGGGGGGGACATTGGCCGAGAGAGGTAGACAAAGTGTTGCAGGGGCTAAATATGGAACATTGTGATGGTCCCAGAGTGACACTGAGACGTCATCTCATCACCACACCGTAGCTGTTCTCCTAGCACCTGTCCCCCTCTCTCTCTCTCTCTCTCTCTCTCTGTCTCTCTCTCTCTCTCTCTCTCTCTCTCTCTCTCTCTCGCTCTCTCTCTCTCGCTCGCTCCATCACACCTCTCTCCCTCTCTATCATTCTCTCTTCATCTCCTGTCTAGCCTTTACACCTGCGATAACCTGTCTAGAGACGTGTAACACAAACACACACACACGCACACACACACACACACACACACACACACACACACACACACACACACACACACACACACACACACACAGTCGCAGAGAGAGAGAGAGAGATAGAGGGTGCGAGAGAGAGCATGAGGAAGACCAGGAAAGCGTTGTTGAATATGTTAAAACAGATCAGTTCATATATAAATTGTATGTCAAGCAAGCTAGGAGATATTGTGTTTGTGTGACAATGCTTCTTATCTTTATAGGTTTGTGCCACGGACCTCAAGGGTCTTGTGTCAGGGGATGGAGAGAGAGAGAGAGAGAGAGAGAGAGACACAGAGACAGAGATAGAGAAGCATTTACTACTCGCTTTGGCAATGTAAATGTACGTTTCCCATGCCAATAATGCTCTTTAAATTGAAATTGATAGAGACAGACAGATACAGAGACAGAGACGGAGCTAGACATAGCGCTTCACATTCACCCATTCATGCACCGACGGCGGTGTCAACCATGCAAGATAACAACCAACACGTCAGGAGCAGTTAGGGTTAGGTGGCGTCTTGCTCAGGGACAGCTCCACACTTAGCTAGGCGGTGCCCGGGGAATCGAACCAGCGACCTTCTGGTAGCCAGAAAACCGCTCTACCTCCTCCTACCAGAATACCGTACAGCTGGAAGTCAAACTATACCCTGACCCCTAGACGCTCCCAATCCCTCCGCCTGCATGAATAACAAAGGAGGAAGGAATGGAGAGAGCATCCCTCTCGCCATCCTTTACCAGAAGTGCAGGAGGACTAAATATCTGGACACATGACCCCCTGCCGCCACCAGCACCACCAGCACCACCAGCACCACCTCCCCGGTCCCCAGAGCACAGAATATGAAGTCATGATTCTGCATGATACAGAATATAGAAATAGATCATTTAGCACTCAGAGATTGCATTTGATCCACATTACACCCGGACTCCAATTGCTCCAATGATATTCCGGGTTTTTTCGCAAATTGTTGTATGTCGCTGTTGTTTTTGATTGGTTTCTACGTACTGTATGTCTGCACGGTGTGAGCCATGTGTGTCTAAAGAGGGTTTTTTGTGGACAGTAAAGAAGTCTGAATGTGAATATCACTGCTATATCACATATAATCCCTGAACAAAGCTGCGGACATGACTGGCATACACCGCCGAGGTCTTCGCTACAGTTCCCCATGATGAAGGCCGTCCCCTTACTGGGAACTGGAGGCAGACAGGCAGACAAACGGGCAGACAGGCAGACCGACAGACAGACAGACAGACAGACAGGCAGACATACAGACAGAGATACATCGATAGATAGGTAATTCTCCCGTGCTTAAACCAATCTGTAAAGCTGAAAATGAAATTACCCTAAATTAAGCAGAACACGACTCCTGGGATGGTATCGTGGTGTGTGTGTGTGTGTGTGTGTGTGTGTGTGTGTGTGTGTGTGTGCGAGAGAGAGAGAGAGAGAGAGAGAGAGAGTACATGTGTGTGATTCAGATGAAGGGAGATGAAAACTAACACAAAATCCAATCCAAACCTTTCCCTACAGCGAAATGTAATGAAAATGCATTACAATAAAAAACAATAACCTCCCCAAAAAAGAAAAGCTCTGTTTCTCAGTAGACTCATCTCGGCAATGAACCTACTGAGCTGCATCTGCACAATAAGATCAACGTATTCCCGCCTGTTTCTCTACATTCGGTGGCAGTGCTCACTCCTTATCGTCGACATCCCATCGACGACCCGTACCGCCCCATCCATAGGCCACATACCTCGCCTTTTTACACATCACATAGACCCAATCTGTCCCCTCCTCATCCTCCTCCTCCTCCTCTACCAGCCCTCTATAGCCCCCACATCCACCTCACATGAGCCACCACCACGCTCCATCTCTCCCTCTCATCAGATTAGCTGTAATCCAGCAGCAAGCAGCCTCACGCTGCATGAATGTGAATGAAAAGGACATTTCACTTAATCTCTCGGTTCTCTCATTCAGCCAATTCGTGTCCTCCACCACCAACCAACCAACCAGCCAACCAACCAACCCAGCTACATGCATGCACAGGCTACACACACACACACACACACACACACACACACAATGATAGGCATATGCTGGATATGTCTTTGTGATGTATTGATTTGGGGTGATCAATGGGAAACAAATGAGAAGAGATCCAGGCTTTTCGACTATTCGGGAGAGAGGGAAAATCCGACAGAGGCGAATGCAAGCCCACACCTGTCATATCCACTCCGATCACGCAAGGTCCCAGACCCACGGTTATCGACCCCACGCATCGTAAATAGTCAAGGCCAAACGCATTTGGAGACGCTGCTATACGCATGCATGCATAGGCTATACCATCGATACAATGTTATTGGGATACTATGCAATTACCTCTGTGAAAAACGC
>PIJE02001128.1:43477-123477 GCA_002895965.2 Coryphaenoides rupestris | reverse complement strand
CATGAAGATGACTTCATCTCAGATGCTAGCCCCCCCCCTACCCCGCCCCCCGTCCAAATCCCAGCTCCCGCTATTCACCAAATTACCCCCCAACCGCGTCGCCATTACCCCATACCCGGCTGCCCCCCGCACCCCTTCCCCCGCTTGGATGACAGCATGTCTTCTGGGCCAATTAGCCCCCATCGCAAGCTCCTCCATCCCCCGAGCGCACAGCAGACTACTGGGGGGATAATTTAATCATCCCGCTACAGACTACAGACAAACACGGTCACACACACACACACACACACACACACGTGCACGCTCACAGGGACACGCGTAGACACACGTCCAAACATACAGTATGTGTGTGTGAGTTGGGCACACACACACACACACGCAAAACACAAACACACACACTAGTAATTCATGTTTTGATGGTCAACTGACCCTAGGTGGAGCAGAATAGGATTAGAGGGTGAAGGAGGGTTCTTCCCAGAATACCAGCAGGAATATAGCAGCTGTATTCTCTTCTAAAAAACAAAGCCTCTATCAACAAGTCTCTATGGCTATTTTTACAGCAACTACAGGCGGTTCTTGGAAGCTGGGAACTCAAACCTTTTCGCATGACCAGGACTACTAATGTCGACCAATATTTGGTCATTATTTTATTCCTATCCGTCGTCACAGGAAATGTTAGGAGGATTATCTTATAGGCTGGCGGGCTTCACTGCGACAGACCTCTTCAATCTGATTAAAACAAATAAAGTCTAATGCTAAACCAAGAGGATTAAATTACACTGATCACTGAAATAAATGGATTAGACGACCCCTCGCTGGGGTCTCTCTCTCTCTCTCTCACTCTCTCTCTCTCTCGCTCTCTCCCTTGACTCAATACCATTGAATTCCATCAGGTGTTTTAATGGACACATATTCTAATCGTAACAATCAGTCTTTTAAAAGAACCACAATCGATCACAACACTGACACATACTGTATACACACATCAGTATGAGATCAGCACAGGTGTACTACTGAATGTGACCACGTGGGGGCAGTGAATGACCATGCGCAGCGACCATCGCGATACTAGCACTGATACTACTACAGTCGTAGTAGTCGTGGTGGTGGTAATAGTGGTGATGTATTCATATCGTGTGGATATTAATACATTAAATAGACCCACATGTTAATAAATGGACAATAAGCCACAGGGTGACCAGGCCGTCCACGTAATTATTAGTCAGCATAAGGGCGCGCGCTATGGGCGTGACGCGGAAGTGCCCCCCATGTGATCCCGCCCCGAGACCACATGCGATTGGCTTATGCACAAAATCCTCCCATTCCGATTGGATGTCATCGGTGTCACTCCGACGTGACGGACATTCCCCCCCGCCCCCCTCGTCTGGCTCGCTGTTTGTTTAGAAAATGAAACTGACCGTGTGACCCGCGCACCACAACACCACGAATACGAATACGAATACGAAAACGAAAACGAAAACGAGCGTTTGTATTTATTTCATTTTTTTTGGGGTACATTTTGGGGCGACAGACATGTCGAAGATAAGAGATTTAAGAACATAGGTAGGCCTTCCAAGCACCAAAACAACACATCACTATGTACTAGCGAGCCAAAACCATGCGTGTTGATCTGTCAAAAATATCATTTAAGCTTGTTTTCATGGTGTAATAATAATAATAATAATAATAATAATGCCTGTGTGTCTGTATGTGGTGCTGTGGACAGCGTGACGAGGGGCTGTGTTTCCCTCTTCTCCAATTCTCCCTCCTCCTCCTTGTTGTTTTGCTCCATAGGCTCTCCTCCTCTGTCCTCCTCTCCTCCTGTCCTCCTCTCCTCCTGTCCTCCTGTCCTCCTCTCCTCCTGTCCTCCTGTCCTCCTCTCCTCCTGTCCTCCTGTCCTCTCCTCCTGTCCTCCTCTCCTCCTCTCGTCCTGTCCTCCTCCCCTCCTGTCTGACATGTTGTTGGAGAAACACCCCAATGTGTGATCTGCTGCTGCAATGGAGGTCAGTAATCTATATTCTATATTCTATATTCTGCCCACACTTTGATGTGCCAGTGTCATTTTTTGCATCAATGTCAATATCCAATGTTCATATTGATTGATTTACATGTCTGTCTAATGTATCTCCCTGGTATTCTGTACTATGGCAGGCTGGGCCATAGTACAGAATACCAGACCTTTACATTTACTTTTACATTTTGGGCATTTGGCAATTGATGCTTTTATCCAAAGCGACTTACAAAGAGTACATTTGCTGAAGGAGACAGAGACAATATATCGCTGTGGTACATAAAGATGAGAATAGAGCAGGTTTCGAGTGTTCATAGTTGCAAGGTTAATAGAATGAGTTTCATAATTGCTAGGTTGCCTGCATAATAGCTGGGATAAGAGCAGATAAGTGCCGTTCTGAGCATGTTACCAACATCTAAAAACATACAATATGCTAAACACTGCTAAGTACTATTAATAACACCTTGATATGCCAGTGTGCTTTTTGCGTCAATGTAAATATGCAATGTTCATGCTCATTTACATGTCTGTCTGTCTGTCTATGGGGTCTCCCTGGTATTCTGTGTCTGTGTACTATATGGCCCAGCCTGTAGTCTTGGGCTGGTTACCTGGACGCGAGTGAAGCGGTGGTCGGCGGGATGGCGCACTTTGACACAGAGTACCAGCGGCTGGAGACGTCGTACAGCGACTCGCCCCCTGGGGAGGAGAATCTGCTGATGCACGTGCCCGAAGGAGCCAAATGTAGGAGACGCGCGTACACATGCATGCATGGCACGCACGCACACACACACACAGACACACACACACACACACACACACAACATTTTCTTTGACATTGATGATGTATTCAAATGTGTTTTTATGTATTTGTTTAGCTCCATGGCACCATATAGAGAACCTGGACCTGTTTTTCCAGAGAATATCCTTTGCAAAATATGTCACATATAACTGGCAGTAGTTCAGGAGGTAAGAGCGTTATCTGGCAAATGGAAGGTTGCTGGTTCGATCCCCGGCACTCCCCCTAGCGAAGTGTGAAGGTTCCCTGAGCAAGACACCTAACCCTAACTTGCTCCTGAAACATGTTGGGTTGTTACCTTGCATGGTTGACTACCACCGTCGGTGTATGAATGGGTGAATGTGAGGCGCTATATAAATGTAATCCGAGTAATTACCGTATTACGATCGATTCTAATCTGGCTGAATAGCATGTGTTCTTCTGAAAGCACCTTAACCCTATTGTCCACGTCTATAACCTGCACCAGAAGAAATGGATTCACCTGTATGCTGCTGGGGGAGATCTTTGAGCTGGTGTAAGTATTGTTTATTCTATGTACAGTACAGTACACGACACAGGACTCAAAAATAAAACACAAACAAACAACAGAGCATGTTGTTTGTTTGTGTTTTATTTTAGATTTAATGATTAGGACCCCCTCGAAAAACGAGATGGTTCATCTCAAGGGGTTTATCCTGTTTAATACATTTGTATCATCATAATGCTGATAATGTTATTGATATAGTGATCGGTTTGGAAATGTAGTTATGTTAGCCAGTGAGACACTTTGGTGAAGGATGCCTAAAGGCAGGCTGTGAACATTGGGGATCGAACCCAGTGCCTTTTGGCTGGGAGATCATCATATTTCCTGCTTACTTCTTATTCTTATTCATGCTGTCTCTCTGTTCTCTCTCTCTCTCTCTGTGTTCTGCCTTCCTCTCTCGACCCCACTGGCGCAGTCAGCTGCTGTTTGTGGTGGGCTTCACTGTGTTCCTGGCCAACTGCGTTGACTACGACATCCTCTTCGCCAACAAGTTTGTGAACCACACCGACTCCTCCAAGGTCACGCTGCCCGATGCCTTCCTCCCGGTGGACGTCTGCAGCACCCGGTAAGAGATGGGGATGGATGGGACGGGGGGTCTCTTGACCACGGCTATGAAGCTATAGATTATAGAGACTGTATCTGTGAATAAGGGGCTTAAAATAAAGTTGACTTCACTTGACTAGACAGTGTAGATGCCATGGCAATTGTGACATTGCGAAAAGTGTGGGTGTATACCATATATGTCTAAAATAGTAATAACAGAACGCCTTAAGGGAAGTTCTGAGTCATCCCTGACAACCTTGCTGATTCAAAGGTAACCACAATTTTAAAGGCAAAGTAACATGAACAAAGCTAGCAACAAAAGTTTTAGACTAATGTTATCATGTTCGAATACAAAACCAATGAAGGACACTTCAATTATTCAGCCCTTTTAGTTTTCCGCGTGCAAAAATGAAATTTATTTCATAATACCGTGATAACTGATCGTGTTAATCTGTGACAAAAAAAAATATTACTAATTAACTGTTAAACGGGTTATTTGTTGACATCCCTAGCCAGAAGCTTTTATCTAGAGAGACTTGCAGTGATACAGGGAAGGGTTAGGCATCTTGCTTACTAGCTTATCTTAAAACATCATGTACTGACATACGTCATACTTACTCAACATGTTGATAACAATGCATGCCCTTTTGCTTCCCCTCAGGATCCGAGACAATGCCTTTGTGATCTTTGTGCTGATCATCTCTGGCGTCTTCTGGCTCCATCGCCTGATCAAGTTCATGTACAACATCTGCTGCTACTGGGAGATCCGCTCCTTCTACACCAACGCCCTCAAAATGACCATGGTGAGACTCACCTGAAAGGACTCCTATTATAGCACCAGAGTGTGAGGGTGATAATCCCTTCCAAGCAGTTTCAGAAAAGATTCTGAAACCGCTTGGAAGGGCTAATCACACTCACACCTGGTGGTTATAATGTCTCCTTTAACTTAACTTTATGCTGGCATGTTTCAAGGTTTTTGGGGTCTTTATGGGGGACATTCACAATGGTTGGTCAATATGGGTGTAGTAGAAGCTCTTTCCATGTTTCCATGTTCCAAGTTTCCCATGCCCCCCCCCCCCCCATTTTTTCTCCTGCCTCAAAGTGTATGCATGTATGTGAAGGCAGTTTTTGGGCTGTGTTGGCTACTGTGAGCGTTCAATGCTCGGCAAGATAACCCTGGGTAAATGTAACGAACATGAAGAACTCCATGAATGTGCTTTGTCTTTGCCAGTCGGAGCTGCCCTACGTGACTTGGCAGGAGGTCCAGGCCCGCATCGTGGAGATCAGAAGGAGCACCAGAGATTTGCATCCACAAGAAGGAGCTGAGCGGAGCTGGACATATACCATCGCATCCTCCGCTTCAAGAACTACATGGTGCCGGACTCAATTCACATCTCTCTCTCTCTCTCTCTCTCTGTCTCTCTGTCTTCTCGCTCACGCTCTGCCTGTTTAAACACGGTCCACACAGCCCCTAACCACTTTCTGAATACATCTCTTCCATCGCAATACCTAATGCCAGATCTCTTCCTGTCTCTGGTAGGTTGCCATGGTGAACAAGTCTCTACTTCTATGCGGTTCCGACCTCCCTTGCTCGGAGAGTGTGTGTTCTACACACGTGGCCTCAAATACAACTTTGAAGCTTATCTTCTTCTGGGGACCAGGTGGGTGGCTGGTGGCTCTGTCCATGGTTGGACGACAGCAAAGTGTTCCTTATAGGTAGGGATGCACGATCCGATATTGATATCGGATATCGGCCCCGATATTGACTAAAATAGCTAGATCGGGTATCGGAGACAATGGGGCCGATCCACGGGACCGATCTATTCACTTCAATTCTATGTGGTGTGACGCGTACTACGTCATGGCGTCAGCAGCACGCGCAGCGCGCAGTGTTGCCACTTAGCGACTTCGTCTCTATATTTAGCGAGTATTCGACCCTCTAGCGACTCTTTAAAAAAAAAAAAAAGAGACTAGCGACTTTTTCTGGTGTTTATTGGAGACTTTTTGGCGACTCTGACGTGAAAGCTCGTAATCGTTCTTACTCTTGTCAACGAGCAGCGGGCGGGTGCTGCGCGGGCCCCTCCCCCCCCAAAGCACTCACAGGCGGCCCGGTCCTGTCCTCGCGCAGCTGCAGTCAGAGCACGAGACGTTCACCCCTCCGCGTCCAGACTGTAAATGAATCGCGCGAAGCCGCCGCTGGCTGATCAGGGCGGGATGTAAATGTTAGGAATATTCCTATTTGCACTAAATGTTTACCAAGAATTTTGATTCCTGTTTTGTTCAAGTTGCTGGTGGCACGATTATTTATTATTTGAATAATAAATAACAATTCAGTTACATTTATATCTGTTAATTTGTTATTGTTTTACAAAGTTAGGAAAGTAATGTTTAAGTCAAGCCTGATGTTTGCCTTGCACAAAAGAATGATCCCATTCTCTTCCACACAGTGAGGCAAACAGTTTTATTAATTTAACATGGTATCGGATCGGTTACTCCGGTATCGGCCCGATACCCAAAGCCCAGTATCAGTATCGGTATCGGGACTGAAAAGTTGGATCGGTGCATCCCTACTTATAGGACACTAGAATCAGTATTTGACTTAACATAACATGGTCATTGGAAGACACACGGCAGCAGGGTACCACGCATCTGCCAGAGAGACAATGAGGCATGGTACTTGGGGGGGGGGGGGAGACTTACACATTGTGGGCGGTAACAACATTAGGACAACAACCCAAGGTGAGGGGAGTGAGAGAGTTAAGGATGGTTATAGCTGAAGCCAAGTGAATGTGAAATACACTATGGGGGGAGGTGGACATGGTGGTCTGGCAAGGATAAAAGCCAACCAAAGGAATCTGCACCATAAAGAAGTCAGCAGACCGCAATGGTCTCTGTATCAGACATTGTGGCTGCAGTGGCAATGTGAACGCTAAACTAACTTGACACCTTTAAATTGCAGAGAGGAAGGGAGCTGTCTCTCGGTTCAGCGATACATCATCCAAAGGCTTTTTACAATTAACTATATGTATAGAAGCGTATATGTTTCATGTGGGGGCGGCAGTAGCTCAGGAGGTAAGAGTGTCTGGCAACAGGAAGGTTGCTGGTTCGATCCGCCTAGCTAAGTGTCGCAGTGTCACTGAGCAAGACGCCACCTAACCCTAACTGCTCCTGACGTGTTGGTTGTTACCTTGCATGGTTGGCACCGCCGTCCGGTGTATGAATGGGTGAATGTCAGGCGCTTTAGATGTAAGCGCTATATATAAAAATGCAATCCAATCCATGTGGGTGTATAGTCATATTTTCCTCCCACAATGGTACTGCAATTTGTTATGACCCGGCTCAAGGCAGAGAGACAAGGATGAAGCGCGACACCTGGACAGAAACCAGTGCACACAAACACGACACAACACAACGCAACTAGCAGCAGTGGGAGACTAGCGTGTCACACAGATTTCATTGGCAGATTTCCAGCACTATTGCTTTTCTTTTCACAAATTTCCCACACACAGTTCAGACGTCAGTGGACTGATTCTCCTGCCAGGTTCTCTGTTTGGCAACGAGTGGAGCCTGAAGGCGGAGTACAAGCGGGGCGGCAACAGGCAGGAGCTGGCCGACCGCCTGGCCTCCCGCATCCTGTGGATCGGCATCGCTAACCTGCTGCTGTGTCCCGTCATCCTGGTCTGGCAGATCCTCTACGCCTTCTTCAGCTACACTGAGGTACTGACCCACGCACGCGCACACAGACATACACGTTGCCAAGTTGTCTATCTGATCATCAGTCAGCATTTCTGTAGGTCAAATGCCGAATGGCTATTTAAGGCCTCTTCATGCTTCCTCCAAAATGCGTCGGAAACCGGCTTCGATTCTCTTTTTCGTTTGTTTGGCGGTTTGGAAAAGTCGCTCTCTGAATCCGGTGTATCCGAAAAGCCGGACCCGCCCCCCCCCCCCTCCTCCTCAGCGATAGTATAGACTAGTGGGGTATACTCTAGTACCGCCCCAATATCAGCCAGTTCTGTGCAACTGTACAAGGTTAAGTCGAATTTGGGCATCCGATTTGTTCAGATCTCAGAACACTTCTGAAGACAAAGGCCTTTAGACTTGAAACCTGTGATCATATAAGTACACGGATACAAATGTGCATCACAGGACACCATGATGACTTCATGAATACTATACTTAGTTCTAATTCTATTATTATTATTATTATTATTGTGATCACTCTGTTTGATTAATATGTATGGCTGCTGTAGTAACACCCGGCATGTGCTGTGTAGGTGATCAAGCGAGAGCCGGGTTCTCTGGGTGCTAGGTGCTGGTCTCTGTACGGCCGCTGTTACCTGCGCCACTTCAACGAGCTGGACCATGAGCTCATGTCTCGCCTCAGCAAGGGATACAAGGTACCCCCCTCCCCCAGCACCGCCTCTCATACCATCAGTTGACTGGACCAGTAAGGGATACAAGGTACCCCCCCCACTCCCACCGCCTCTCATACCATCAGTAGACTGGACCAGTAAGGGATACAAGGTACCCCCCCCCCAACACCGCCCTCATACCATCAGTAGACTGGACCAGTAAAGGGATACAAGGTCCCCCCCGGCCCCCCCCCCCCCCCCCCCGCTAACCCCCCTAACCCTAACACACCATCAATCGTGCACACATTCCATTGTTCTTTTAAATCTTTCATTGATTTCCAATGACATCACTTCTCCTTCTCCCCCCACCCTCCCCTCTACCAAAGCCGTCCTCCAAGTACATGAACTGCTTCCTGTCGCCACTGCTGACGGTGGTGGCCAAGAACGTGGCGTTCTTCGCGGGCTCCCTGCTGGCCGTGCTCATCGCCCTGACCATCTATGACGAGGACGTGCTGGCGGTGGAGCACGTGCTCTCCTCCATCACCCTGCTGGGGGTCTGCGTCACCGTCTGCAGGTGGGCAGCGGATGGGGGCGCCCCCCTTCATAACACAGCATGCAAGATTCTATTCTGCAGCACTTTGTAGAAGAATCCTGATCCTAAATCACTTCCTTAATGAGTTGAAAGAATGTGAAAACCCAACACGGGCTGCTAATTATGCTTATTATCGAAGTTGCATATCTGCATTCATTGGATGGATGTATGTAGTGAGCTTCTACCGTTGCCATCTATCCATGCAAGAACCAGTTGATCAACTTGATCTCTTTGTTGCCTCTCTCTCTCTCTCTCTCTCTCTCTCTCTCTCGCTCTCTCGCTCTCCAGGTCATTCATACCGGACAAGCACATGGTGTTCTGTCCAGAGCAGCTGCTCAGAGTGATCCTGGCTCACATCCACTATATGCCCGACCACTGGCAGGGCAACGCCCACCGCTACGAGACCCGCGACCAGTTCTCCCAGCTCTTCCAGTACAAAGCGGTCAGTAGGCTAGCGGGGGGGTGATCCACTCGCAGTCCAAAGCTACCTGTGCTTCTAATTATTACATGTCATTAAAGCTAACCTAGTACGAAGCCACATGTAAACACACCGGTAGTCCAGTGTTACTATTACAAAATAGCCAAGCTTGGAGCCAAGCCCTTCCGTGACATGAATGTGACTTTGGATAAAGGCGTCTCACTAAATGACTTAATAGTACATTGTTCAACCACCATTTGACTAATTGTCTTCCTTTTGGTCTTGTTCTCCTCGGGCACCCATGGGTGCAGGCATTCATCCTGGAGGAGCTGATCAGTCCCCTGGTGACCCCCTTCATCCTCATCTTCAGCCTGCGCAGGAAGTCCCTGGAGATCATCGACTTCTTCCGGAACTTCACCGTGGAGGTGGTGGGTGTAGGCGACACCTGCTCCTTCGCCCAGATGGACATCAGACAGCATGGGCACCCCCCGGTGAGAGCAGTCAGACACACACACACACACACACACACACACACACACCACACACACACAGAGTATCCACAGGGATCGTTGAAAGCAATGGTATTGCAATCACTGCTTCTTATTGGTCTCTTACTATGGCAAGTGGCATCATGTGGCTCTCATCTCAGCCAATCAGAAAGAGTCGTTTCAATACCCTTTGTTTTTCTCTCTCTCGTTCTCTCTCTCTCTCTCTCTCTCTCTCAGTGGATGTCAGCGGGGAAGACGGAGGCCTCCATCTACCAGCAGGCGGAGGACGGCAAGACGGAGCTGTCCCTCATGCACTTTGCCATCACCAACCCCCAGTGGCAACCGCCCCAGGACACCACCCGCTTCATCAGCCAGCTGACGGAGAAGGTCCACCGGGAGGTGGGCGGGGCCCCAGGCGACGTGCTCAACTCCATCTCCACGTCCGAGGTACGCGCAGAGACGAGAAGATACCCTGTACCTTATTCATCCCAGATGGGAAATTCAGGAATTGTGTGGAAAACCTCCATGTCATTACACTATACTGTATAGCTGAAGGTAAGGACCCCCTTCATATTTACACAAATGGTAAATGGATTGCATGTATACAGCGCTTTTATCCAAAGCCCTTTACAGTATTGCCTCACATTCACCCATTCATACACCGACGGCAGTGCCAACCATGCAAGGTAACCAACACGTCAGGAGCAGTTAGGGTTAGGTGACGTCTTGCTCATGGACACCTCGAACCACTCTTACCTCCTGAGCTACTGTCAAAGAGTACTGAAATGAGTTTCTTTTCCAGCCCCGGAGTCTGGTTGCCAACCTGCTGGGCGGCCCCTCGACGCTGGGCTCCGTCCACTTTGGCCGCGACGGCTCGCTCGCCAACCACGTGGCTGCCGGGATGGGGGGCGAGGGGGTGTCTGCCCTGCGCTCCCTCTCACCAGTCAGCTCCAGCCTGCACTTGAGAGGCAGCATGAGCACTGCCCCCAGAGCTGTGGGCCACGCCTCCTCTGTCAGCAGGACCATGGCAGGCTCCGGGTAGGAGGAGCTTATTCCCTTCCAGGCCTTCAAGGCTTTCCTTGGAACATTTATTTTTGTCATGGTTCTTCTGACTTAACCATTCTGTAGATTCCATATAGATTCCCAATTTTATGATTTAGTAGCTTTAGGTCCACTTCTGTTTATTACCAGTGTAATTAAATGGCCTATAATGGTTTACAATGGGCTTTTAGCATTGTAAACCATTGTTGCTTATTTGCATTTGCATCAACTATGTTCTGTTCTGTGGGGACACATTCCTGCAAAATAATTATGGTGGACTTGTAAACCCGACATTAAACCACACAAAATATAAAATTGCAGTGAATGAACGAACGAACAAAAAATCGCTTAAATACCGTATCGTGAGCTCCCTGCTGATTCCCCACCCCGCTGGTAACCTCATGCTAACACTGTTCCCCCCCACCCCCGGGGGCTCGTTCAGCACCGACGCCAGGACGGTCAGCTCGGGCAGCAGCGTGTGGGAGGGTCAGATGACCAGCATGGTCCTATCAGAGTACGCCTCCACAGAGATGAGCATCCACGCGCTTTACATGCACGAGGTGAGTCGAGTCGAGTGGAATGAAAACGGAGCCATGCTGGAGTGCAGTGCGAAATAAAAGCGTGACTGAGCTGGACTGTTGGATAAACGAACGGTGACTCCCTAGAAGTTAAGATATTACCTTAGACTTACAGAGCTTGGGGTTTTCTTGGGGTTTTGGTAAATATTACTTGAAGAGACTTTGAAGATTACCGTAGAGTAACAAAACTGTAACAGTGATTAAAGGCGATACAAATAAAATCTACTTGACTTGAGAATGAGACATTACATTTACATTTACATTGAGGGCATTTGGCAGATGCTTTTATCCAAAGCGACTTACAAAGAGTGCATTTGTTGAAGGAGACAGCAATATATCTATCAATGAAAAACACCCATATCCAGTCATTCTGCTTTTAAACACAAAGATGGACAAAAAAAATTGGACTTCGGTTCAGACGGGAAGTTTGAGTGAACGAGTCACTTCCTGTTTCCTGTTTCCTGCTGTAGTTCCACAAGCAGCAGTCCCGCGGCGAGCTGTCCCGCCACACCTGGCACCGTCAGGACAGCGACGACAGCAGCGACAGCATGGTGGACGAGATCCGGAGCGACGCCAAGATGCACCCGCGGAACTTCCCCCGATCGCAGACCTTCCCCAGCGCCGTGCCCAGTCCCAGCGCTATCCCCGGCTCGGCTTCGGTCACCGGCGCTACCGGCTCGGGCCACGAGGGGGCGGCGTTTCAGGGAGGCGGCCACCGGCGCTATGGAGGTGGCGGTAGTGCAGGTGACAGCCCCGTGCCTGGTTTGGTTTAATACGTCTCTGTTTTAAGCTTGGCTGTTACTTTGCGGTTTCTGCAGTTTGACTGTTATTGTGGTAGTTATTTCGTACAAAGAAAACGGTGATTAATTTTTACATTATATTCTAGTCTTTAATGTTTCTTGAAAGCGGCACGTTTGAACTTGGGACAAATTATTTTGACGGTAATCGAATTTTGAATTTATCCAAATTTGAGTTTGACTTGAAGTACAAGCAACTATGTAAATACAGTATTTTCTGTACAACATATACAGTATGATATCTGACTAATATATCCATCCACATCAACCATCACTTACTATACTTAAATCATCAAACCCACAGCAAAACAACCCTGAATAATGATCTTCAGAATGAATAAACTCGCACCATGTTTGTAATTGACATCCTTGCTCCCCCCCCTCCCTGTCATGTCTGCCAGACTCTGTGGGTGCGTTGGGGAGGGCGGCGGTGAGGTCGGCCCGGGTGCCCATGGGAGGGTGGGCCGAGGATGGCCAGGCAGCCCCCCCGCGGCTCCACGACCCAGTGCCAGAGGAGGGCTCTGAGGACGAGGTGCCCCCGCACATACACAGGGTAAACCTACCAACATAGACGTCACCTTTTTAACTAAGGAACCGTTTCAGTGTTATTTCATGGGGGGGCTTCGGTCATCTCTGTCTACTGTCTTATTGATTCCCGCTGGGCCACCACACACACACACACGACATTCAAATATATTTGTATTTTATTATTGGATGGTAAATGGCGCTTTTATCCAAAGCGCTTTACAGTTGCCTGATATTCACCCACCGACGGCGGTGCCAACCATGCCACAACCAACACGTCAGGAGCATGTGTCTTGCTCAGGGACACCTCGACACTTAGCTAGGCGGAGCCCGTGGATCGAACCAGCAACCTTCCTGTTGCCAGACAACTGCTCTTACCTCCTGAGCTACTGCCGCCCCCCTGGATCATACATTGCACATGACACACATTTTTGTGCACTGAATACATAGTAGTAAGCTTAGCTACATGACCTGGTATTACACGGCATACATTTCCCAGCTTGTGTAGAAGAGGGCGGGAAGCAGCTGATCATGTGACCGGTCGTTTTATACTCTTGTTTCTGTCTCTTTCTCGTTTAAAGGTGGCGTAGCTGTAGCTGGTGAAAACGGGGCCGTTCAACTCTGGCCGTGCTGGGACACACACGTGCACACACACACACACACACACACACACACACACACACACACACACACACACACACACACACACACTTGACCCTGTTTTGACGAGTACAAGACTGGGTGTGCCATGTTAAAAATACAAACCCTAAACCTGTATAACACCTCTGGCATGACGGCGTTCATCTCTTAGTCATGCAGTGTACAAAATAATGGGTGTGTATTGTATATGTATATGATATCATTCAATAGGTTGTACCTCACCCTTGCAACCTTGTCACCGGCAATCACCATCAAATGTGTCATTATACATGAGTCGGTCACTTTTAAAACTTTAAACTTTAAAACTTAAAACTTTAACTTGAATTGAAACGCGATCAAATATTATTGCGTTTTTAATCACATCAGCCCCGCAGCAAATATTAATTTGTTATATTTAGTTTGATATTAGTTTGTTTTAATATTTTAATAAGTGGGCCACGGATAAATTAAAAACAATTGCCGATATTGACTTTTTTATTTTCCCAAGGGAGCTGGAATCCTGGCCTTTATACACACACACACACACACACACACACACACACACACACACACACACACACACACACACACACAGATTCTTATTATTTATTTATTTACTTCAACTTGGTTTCTGTGTGTGATATTTTGTTTCTTTGGCTCTTTCAGTCATGAAAGCAGGGGCTGATTAAAGCATGTAGACCCGACCACTGCCATATTCAGAGCACTCACTCCATACGCAGTAGTGCATGATGTTAGCGCTCGTACTCATTGGACCACACTAAAACATCCTGAGCTGTCATCATCATCTGTAGACACGTAGTTTGCCTCACCACATGCATGTTCTTTCAGCGAGTCATTAGTGCAATGACCCTTTCAAAATAAAAGAATGCACTTTAATAGTTCGGTAATCTAAATATACTGGATTTTCTTTTCCTCTTGTATACATTCGGAGCATGTTGTTTTATATGATGGGGCTGTGGTGGTTTGTTTTATTTGTATCATTTCCCTCGAGGTGTTACTTAGAGCAAGTAGAAGGAGTGATGGCAGGGGGTAATTTCACAAATAAGGAAAAAAAATTGTGGAATTAAATAAATAAAGTGAAATTATTATTTTATACAATTTCTGTAAATTTCCATTTTGTACAGTTGTAAATTCATCAATGACATTCATGGCAATTGTTGTTGTGTGTATGTTGGAAATAATATGGACAGATTCTTATTTGCCACTCGACATGCTTATTCCCTTCCCGGATTCTCAGTGAAACGGATTGTAATTTGCTCGCGGCAGGACATTAACAATGTAAAATAAATTACATTTTAACTTCATTTGGTGTTGTCATTCATTCTTATTGTATCCCACCGCTTGATTCTGGTTGCATGTAATCTGGATCAGGTTGTGAACATTTGGTATTGGATTAAGAACTGGGATACATTTGTTAGGCCTGGGGTTTGTGGTGACACAAATCAGTGAGCCAGGAACTGAATGACCAGTGTGCATGGGGAGATGGACCAGTGAAGGTGACAATGGTGACAATGCCGGAGGAGGACGACAGGGGGAGCCAGCGCAGGAAACGGCTCTCTGAGAGTCATGTAGAGGAAGAGGTGTGTGTGTGTGTGTGTGTGTGTCCCAGAACCAGAAGTTAAAATTTAAATTGTCAATAGAAACCCACGGTGTGAAGATGGAGGATTTTCTGGTGGTGAAACGCTCAGCTCCGCGGAGAGCAGGAATGGGCTCCAGACATAACAACACAACTTTCCGCAGTCCTTTCCAAACGTTAAAAAAAAAGAATTAAAATCGTTTTCAGTCAGTGATCTCAGACTCCCGACGGGATTCGTGTCGAGGACGAGGAGAAGGCGGGATTCTTGGGAAATGAACCGTTTCGAATCCAAATGCTTGTAGTCTTTATTTTACAGTCTGTGGTGTAGTCCGTCGTTCTTCTATAACTCTTATGGGGTGTGATGGATATATATATATATATATATATATATATATATGGATATATATATATGGATATATATTGTGGTCGGAGTAGAAATCGTGTAAAGATCAAAGGATTATTTAACAGTTTATTGTAGGCGAGCACCTGAGTTCCTCGAAGCCCGGATAGCTCAGTCGGTAGAGCATCAGACTTTTAATCTGAGGGTCCAGGGTTCAAGTCCCTGTTCGGGCGACTGTTCTTTTCCACTCGTCTCCAGCTGAAAGATCTGATGTACAGAAAATATCCTCCGTCCTCCACGATCATAATCACACGTTATGCGCATAATGGTGTCCCGTCGAGAAACTAAGCGCAAACAAAGTCGCGTTCGGTCAGAACTTGTGCGGCTCTCTTAGCAGGAGATATCTGGTGAAACAGAACCAAGAGTCAATTTAATGCATCGAACGATCAATTAACGCGGCTGCTTACTAAACAAATCAACAATTTGACAAAAATGTAACTGCAAAACATTGAACATTAAACATTTAATTGATTTCAAAATGATGTAATTCCCCACCCCCGCCACAAAAGTAGTTGGAACAGTGGTCAGAAATGAAAGAAGGTAGAATGTCAAAATCCAGTATTCAAAAAGCCCTATCCTAATCCAGTAGCTTTTAAAACCTAAAGAAAGAAACCATTGGATCGGTGAAAGAAGGTTGAGAAGCAGACAGCCATCTGAATAAGATGTCCTACACTGCCCCCCTTTGGTCACTGGCTTTTGGCCACTTCATGCTGAAACTAAATATATGCATTGTTTTTCAATCATCATCAAAAGAGTTTGGAAACAGCATATAGGCACCACAGAACAACTAGGACGTAACTAAGATCAACGCTATCGAGCCTGCAAAAACAACATCATTGATTTTACGAGGTGGGCCCATAGAAGTGCATGGCGGGGAGGTGCAGGTGCGTCCCATGCTCCTGGCCCCCTGGGGCTGATGGGTGGGTCATCGTGGGTGCCCACGCGGGGTAGCCGAGGGGCGGGAGAGGGGGCAACGGAGCGGGGCCCTGGCCGTAGTGATGGTGGTGGTAGACCGCGTTCGCCTTGGATTGGACAACTGGAGGGTGACAGTAGTAGTCTTGGTCCTGGGAGCAAACGAACAGGCAGTATTAAAATGCCACTAAATGGTCGAGAATAGAGGTTGTATCAAGTCAAGTAGAACTTTATTTGTCCCCAAAGGGGAAATTGGTTGTGCAGCAATAGTAAAAACAAGATCAAGACACATGAGCCATGCAAAAACAGACATAAAAACACACAGTTAAGCACAGTACAAGATCACGATGCCCAAGTCAATTAAAATATAACACACAAATACACAGTGAAGCAGTATGTGTAAAAATCAAACCATAAAAATATAAAGTCCACTCTGTATACATGTATGTGTCCCGTGTACATGCTACTGTGTTTCTGCTCAGTTTGTGTTCAACTTTCCCTTTGTAGTATGTACGGTATTGTACTTTGTATGGATGGATGGATGTGCACCAACTGTAAGCAATGACCCCTCTATATATAGGACATTAAAGACTTGCTCGATTATACTTTACCCTTCTCTTCTCTACTCTATTCTGCTCTTTTCTACCCCACCGTATCCTATCCTTCTGTAGTCAATGCAATTCTATTCTGCTGCTCTACTTTACACGACTCTATTCTACGCTACTATATCCTGCCATGCTCTCATCTCTATTGCTTATTTTTCTATATATCTTTTGAGTTTACTTGTGTATTTTTTTTTGTAACTCTGTTTAATCTTCAATGTTACGCACCAATTGCACAAAAGCACATTCCTTCTTTGCAAAAACAAAGGCAATAAAGCTGTGTTCTGAGAGGTGGGGAGGGAGACAGGTGAAACCGACCTGCCACAGGCACCGTGTGTGTGCAGTAGGGTGCCCCGCTCTCTCAGACCCTGGGAAGCCCAGTGGGGGCAGAGCCTTCAGCATCATGTTCTGCATCACTATCTGGTGCATCTGGGCGTTCTGCATCAACATCATCTCCACCATGTCTGGGTGGGGACACACGCAAAGCACATATAAGGGTCATGTGATGAACTGCCAGAGTAGCACCATGGTTTCCGTCCAGTCTCCAGAAGATGATGTATATACCCTCTTTAATGCTGCGGCCATGTTGGGACTGAGGGGGCGGGGCCTGGTGGGACTGAGGGGGCGGGGCCTGGTGGCTCATCGGCAGCTGCTGTAGGGGTACCTGTTGTATGAATGTGGGCTGATGCTGGGTAAGAGAGAGACAGAGAGAGAGTCTAATATTTACTATGGAGTCATTCAGCAGACGAGACTGCCGTTGAATAGAATAGAATAGAATATAATTGTGTTAAGAGTGTTGATACTAGTATCCTTGCAGTGTTCTATGCATGAAAATGCCTGCATCCTTCATTTACATTGACAGCTATTAACGGTTTGATGATAATCAGGAATCTGAAAAGGGTGCACTTCCGTACATCGGACAGCAGGGGGAGCCAAAGAACCTCAGACAAAAAAAGTGACGGGAGAGAATGAAAAACATGCAAGTCTAACTTACAGCTGGCGGTTGATGGACCACGTGTGGGTGCGGTGCCAGGACGTGCAGCGGAGGGAGCAGAGACGGCACCACCACGGCGGGGCCTGCAGGGGCGGGCTGGTAGTAGGGGAACGGCGCCGGGCACGGAGGGGGAGGTGGAGGGATGAGAGGGTCAGCCTGGTGGTGGTGGTGGTGGTGCTGGTGGTGAGGAGGGCTCCGTCGTCTCTGCGGTCCTCCTCCCCACGTCCGAGGTCTGCGGAGTTCCTCCAGGAGGTGCTGTTCCTGCAGAGAGGTTAAAAAAAAATGTGTCCGAATGTTGAAAAGGAATGTAGAAAGTAGATTAGCAGAGATAAAGTAGGCTTAAATAAATAGGCCTGAAGTTTTTTCTTCAAAAATCTAAAATCTTTACAAACTCTCAATCTTTGCAGTAGGTCTCGCTTTCTCCCCAGTGCGCCATGCAGTGCATACATCTCTCCATCACAGGTCCCTGAACAAAAATAAAATTAAAATAAAGTATATGCAATGTCAAGCCAGAGCATCCAGAATAACAATATCAGTAAAACATTGTCTTACTTGAGGATTGGAGAGACTCTGCTCTTTCGTCCAGCATGTTCCTTTCGTTTTCCAACTTCTATAGATGTAGATGGTATAAGTGTATGTAAAATCAAAGCAGAAGCAGAGAAATAATATATAGTTCCATATAATACAGCACACCTGTATGTCTAAATTGCATTTTAACATGTATTGTCTATTTTTCGTTTGTGTTACCTTCTGTATTAGTTTCAGCCTGAGTTTAGTCATCTGATCCACTATGGGATCTGTCATGCTGGTATAGAAGGCAGAAAACGACAGTGTTCAATATAAACAGTATATGTTTTTCATTGTGTGTTTGTAGATCTTGGCATATTGGTACATTGTTAATAGTACATTGTTTAGCATATTGTATGTTCATAGATGTTGGTAATGCACTCAGAATTGCACTTCTGCTCTTATCCTAGCTATTATGCAGGCAACCTAGCAATTTTGAAACTCATTCTAACTCGTGTGCTTGAATGCTCGAATCCTGCTCTATTGTTATCTTTATGTACCACAGCGATACACTGCTGTCTCTTTCAACAAATGTACTCTTCGTAAGTCGCTTTGGATAAAAGCGTCTGCCAAATGCCCTAAATGTAAATGCAAATGTAATAGTTTGGGATGCCAGATATGCAAAATCACACCAAATAGTAATAGTAATATGTAAACCTATAGCCTACCTGGAGTCATGCTGAGTAGACACAATACAGCACACACAGAACAGATTTTATTTACTGTACTGTCTCCAAGTCAAACAAAAGCCACCACGGACCAACACACTGGTTGCTGGGTGACACGCTTGTGAACTTTCCCACAACTTTCCTCATTGGCTCATTGCCATGTGTTGACATTAGAGAATAGTGTTGAAATGTACTCTTTATTTTTTTTTCTCCAGGAACTAATCAGCGGAATCATTATTATTATTATTATTATTATTATTATTGTAACTAAAAGATTGCTTGATTGCTTGATTGCTTGATTGATTGATTGATTGATTGATTGATTGATTGATTGATAGATAGGTTAATTGATTGATTGGTTGACTGGTTGACTGATTGATTGACTGACTGATTGACTGATTGACTGACTGATTGATTGACTGACAGATTGACTGATTGATTGATTGGTTGGTTCATTGATTGATTGATTGATTGATAGATAGATAGAACACAGCATCACATGTCATTTTGCCTGATCATTACCACAATGACAATCAATCATTTTGCGTATAGGAGTCATGGGGGTGTGAGTCATAGTCAGTAGCTGTCAGTGGGACAAGTACGCGCCACACCGTCGGAAACGAATGAACTCCGCAAGTCAACGTGTTAACAGCACAGCAGCCTGATTGGACACGAAGTTCCCTCGCGGGGACCTGATTGGTCCTTTCATCCGCGGAAACTCGACAAGGGCGGCGCCAAAACGCCTTGGCGGCCATATTGAATATCGTCTGTCACCAGTTTAAGAAAGCCCCTGAAGAAAGAAAGTCTTCGAGCCCGCACTTTGATTGATGAAATAAAGGCACCGCGGCGACATTTGTGCTCTTCAGCCGAGCTATGGTAGTCTTCCCCAAGCGCTGACCGCCACACGCGTCCCGGTCCGACGCGGATATGGACGACGATGAGCGGCAAAGGAAGCTCGAAGCGGGAAGAGCCAAGGTTTGTTGTTGCTGCTAGCCACTAGCACCGTCTAGTGAAGCCTACGAGGCTAACGCTGAGGGCTAGTGCCTTGTGAACTCTTTGTCACAGATGTAGAATGGAGTAGAACTTTATTAATTCTTGTGCCAGGTTGCATGGCGATACAGTACAATAAAACAACGTGGAAAACAACAGAATGATACAAATAAACTCACGGATTTACAGTTGCAATATACAAATGTGTGGGCAAGATAAGATATTCCGACGGCGAAAACAATTTGGCATAAGTGAAGTATTATTGGACATGACATTAAGGATATTGCACATGATGATGATGATGATGAGAGGGATGAGGTAGTGTTAGTTATATTTGCACCTGGAAGGAGTTTATATCTGTATAGTGAAAGTGACACAAATGCAAAGTTTCAGAGATGCATTGGGTGGTTGTATATAATATACTATCTCGTCCACCTGTCGTCGAATAAGGACCATTGGTCTGATTTTAAAACTAAAACAACAACAACAACATATGGAAAGTGAAACAAATGAACATTTCTTTTCTGCAACTTGTGACCATCGCAATTGTCACAATGGCAAACTATAACCAAATCAGAAAGGTTTTGAATATGTAACACATTACATAGTACAATGGAAGTTGACACATTACATATGGGTGCTTTCTTATTAATATAAGGAACAATTAGGAGTGTAATCATGTTTTCGATTGAATTCATTCATATCTAGTTTACCGGGTCCATACTTGGCTAGTGAACTTGACAAACGTCACGTTCTTGGTCAATAGTCCATTCAGTAGTCTTATCATGCGATTCTGATGTGAAGCATGTAATAGACTAAGTAGGGTCCAGACTCAACCACTGTTTTTCATCATGACAGAAACCATCGACAATGCCCAGAGGTCAACCGGTAAGTAGAGTAGTGTGTATAGACTAAAATTAAACACTAATTATTCGGCTTTATGTCTCCCACTGGTGATTTATAGTAGTTTCCCCTCTTTCCTTCTTGCCAATTTCCTCTCCAAGGTGTAGATTAAGATTTTTCTATTTCTCTCCATGGGTCTGTGATCGCCGCAAATGTAATTTACCATTCAAATCATATGCCGTTGGGTTCACTGTTCTACTTTAAGTTGGCTCACAGGCGTCATGGTGCACATGTGCCATCAGGTGGTGCAACAGGCATGTGCAATGCAGCCTGCGACTTGCGTAGATGCTGTTGCCATGGTGATGCAGGACTGCCACTCTTCTTTAATGTGTCGGGCACAAAATTAGCTCTGGTAATTATCCCATACAGTCACGTGTGGTGTGTGTGTGTGTGTGTGTCTCTCTGCACGTGTTCAATAATATCAAGGTGAATTAGGTTATTGGACATGGCAGCAGAGGGACTGTGCTTGCCGTGTATTGTATGGCAGCGTTGTATCAATTTAGATTTCATGTGACACCCGGATAACAGAATGGCCACTGTCTCTCTGGTCTCCACAGTACAGATGAGGCTCCAGGCCAAAGACTGCTCTTTCCAGCCCTCTCTAGCCCTCTCTAGTCCTCTCTAGCTCTCTCTCTGTCTCTCTCTCTCTCTCTGTCTCGTTGTCTCTCTCTGTTTCTGTTTCTCTGGGTTGTTGTGTCTGTCTCTCTGGGTTGTCTCTCTGTCTCTCTTGGTTGTGTCTCTCTGTCTCTCTCTCTCTCTTTTGTGTCTCTCTCTCTGTGTCCCTCTCCGTCTCTCTGGGTTGTTGTGCCTCTCTGTGACATAAGTGTTGGCAAATCCAGAGGTGACGAAAGACGTCTTTGGGGTTAGAGCTAGGTGGGGTGTGGGGGGCGTGTGGACATATATATATATATATATATATATCTATCCAATCTGATGACATTGTGAATGAGGGGGATGTCGCATCAATTATGTATATATACACAGGTGGAGGAAAAAAGGACTTGTGGTGGATGGATGCAAAGTGTGGACAGAACCAGTAGAACAAGGATGCTCTTTAAGCCATTGAAGAGCGCTTGCTTGGAGCGTGTAATGAAATAGGACAATGAGAAAAATACAGTTGCACAGCACATGAGCACGCATACACAATAAAGCCACCCTAGTAATTGTGTGTGTGTGTGTGTACATGACTCACTCCTCTGAGCTACAGTACAACAATTGGTCACATGCACAGCAACACACACATCCATTTGAATTGGATGTGCATGCATGCTGCTGGCCACAGATATCTGAGCTCTGCCTCCTCTTCTCGTGGCTGCGTTTCCCTGATCTCCATCCATCATCCTCCTCCCCCTCCTCCTCTGGTCCACTCACACTTGGCCATCGCTCCCTGCTTGGGAGTTGATTCTCGCTGCTCTGTGGCTTGTGACGGGCGGCAAGGCGATGGTGTGTGTGTGCGCGCACGCCGCTCCTGGTGGATTTGAGCTAGATTCTTTTTGGTTTTGTTTTCCTGGATAGGGGAGCAGGTGTCCGTGACGACGTGGAAGATTGACATCTGTCTGATAAGTGGAGAATTGATTGTTTTGACATTTGCCTTGAATTAGGAGGGAGTGACGGAGAGAGGGGAAGGAAGTAATGGTTAGGGATTAATGGAGTGCTCCCCTAGGATGTCTGTGGTTCTGTGGAACAGCTGTAATCTAATTTCTAAGATGCTTAAAGAAGAGGGCGAGAGGGGCGTGGCATGAGTGTCCTCACAGTGAAAAGGTACGAGGTGGATTTGTCCCAAGCTGAGGTCGCTGGAGTGACAGACCGAGGGATGCGTCAAGGGCTTTTATTCTGTAGCACTGACTCCGGAAGGTACTTTTCTTCTGCTCGCCATATATATATTTTTTCTCTTTCCGTTTCAACACTTCAAAGCGTTCGCATAGCCTTTTTATCTTTGACATTTCCGGGAAATCAAAAGAAAAGTCGTGATTTTTGGAGTACGCACCGTCGGTCTCTGTCCCGTTTTGAGTTTGTCCAACAGGTTTCTCGTTCTGTTCGTGCTCTTGAAATAATCTGCCTGGAGATTTGAGACTATTCCCTTCCCATCTCACTTTGAACTTCTTTACCCTGCTGGGTCATGGTTTTGTTCTATTTATGGCTCGGTGAGGTTGGGATTTTCTTGGCTTCTTTTTTTTCTCTTTTGGGGGGCACAGAATTTTCTTCTGCTTGATCACTCTGACTCATCTCAAAAGGAGGGCTCCTGAGATCTGCCCTTGGGGCTCCAGGGGGTAAATCATGCAGTTCATGCGGCTCTCAAGGCTGTGTTGCAGGCCTGTTTCAAGCTCAGGTTTGACTGGGAAGATGCAGCCAGGCCCAGGGTGCTCGTGCTAGCGGTGGTGGTGGTGGTGGTGGTCGGCCTCCCTCCCTCCCGGCCCAACCCCAGCCCTGAGGGCCGGCGCTGGGGCCATGCTACTGGTGGTGTGGTGGTGCTCGGCGGTGCTGACCTACGTGTCTGTGTACGTGTCGCTGTCCTTCCTGCGCAGCTTGCTAACTACCGACAGATGCGGGCGAAAGGTGACGGTGCGGGGGCGCCGAAAAAGACGACGAAGAGGAAGGGCCCGGATGTCCCGAAAACTGACCGCCGCCCAGCGCAAGAGCGACCCCTAGAGGCGGCAGCGGCGTCGGTGCCACTGGCCAGCGGCGCCAAGGAGAACGGCAGGACCGAGGTAAACCTGACGGACCAGACAAAATGTTGACAGACTCAACAGTCAGTGTTTTCAGATTTCAGACACATTAATTATTCATCATAGCGGACCTATATTCCTGTTGGTATTGTGTTGCATTGGTATTGCATTGTGTGATTTGGCTGGACGTCTGCTCTGTGTCCCTTGCCTTGTGTAAACATACAGTCGAGAAATGGGTCAGTAAACATATAGTTGCTTGAGGGATGGCGGGCGGGGGCTGGGAGGGCATGTTGTCATGGCAACATCACCAAGATTAAATGAGAATTCAACTCAAGGTCCATCTCTCCATTGGTTCCTCGTCACCTACAGAATGAGCTCTGAACCAGCTCTTTATAAATGTAGTAAAGAGTCGAGCAATATTCTTCCAGATCGAAAAACTGTGTCCGTCATCTCTTCATTCTCCGATTACACGACGTGATGCATATATTAACATTGGAAAGCTCGTTCGAGCACCCACCGTCCATCTTGGGGAACATTAACGCCATGTTTTTCATATGTAGGAGGAGCCCCAGACACCGGAGACGCTCATGGTCCATCAGAAACATGGCCAGAAGAATCCGTCCCAGTGCCCGAGCCAAAGTCCCACTCGCTCCCCCGTTGAAGAGATGCAAGATGAGCTAGTGGTGCTCACTGGCAAGGAGCAGCTCAAGGTATACGTGGAACTCTCCACACGAAACAACACTGCAGCAGTATTGCTGTATATTTTTTGCAAGGGAGCGACGGGTGACAATGCTTTCTATTCCTCGCCGTGAATATGTGGCTTCACGCAATCTGTAATCTGCTGAGCACTGATTTCACACCCTTGAAATGGGCTTCTTTTAACTGGGTGGCATATGGTTATCTGAACCTGTGAATAGGTCTTCCAGAAAATGCATTCATCACACACACACACACACACACACACACACACACACCCCCCCCCCCCCCCCATTTGGATTGGCTAGATGTGTTTGGCCCACATGATTCAATTTGACTTTACGTGTAAACCTGGTGCTTCCTGTTTTCGTAATGAAACTGTCTGAGTTTAGTACAGCCAGTTAATTATGTAATTGTTTCCTCCTCCTGGGTCTCCGCCGAGCAGTCTCAGTGAAGCAGAATTTATCAGTGGGCAAACGAGACATGAAACGACATGGCCTGGTCTTGTGTCCCTACCACTGCTGTGCATTGAGCACTGTTGTCACTTTGATATGATGAAATCAATATGCAGCAGTGTGGTTTTTTTTGTTGTTGTAATATGATCTCTCCCTCATTCAACCGCCATCTGTCTGATCTGTAGAGGAAATGAAGTCCCGGTACGGTACAGCCATATGCGTGACGCTGCTGTGTGCGGACACCTGTCCTCCTGGGTTTTGTTGATGTTTCATAGGGAGCTTGAAGCCTCACTGCACTGCACACCTTTTGTTTGTGCATTACTCGCACCGATTTCACTGCAGTCATCACTCCTGTTTTTAATTATTTAAAATAGTTTCATAAAATAAGCGTCCACCACCATTTGCCCCAGTGCTTTGTTGAATCCACAAGGGATTTGGACAATGTTCATCATGTCGAAATTAAAACCCATCCACCCACATGTAAATCCTGTAATGTTTCCCTCCTCAATATCAATTTGTGTGTGGATGGCAAAAAAAAAGCTGAATTATAACAACAAAAGTGTACTGCAGACATTTTGTTTAAAATGATCAAACAAGTTGGCAAAGCTTGGGTATTGGATATGAACACATGCTTACTACATCGTATGAAGGTCCCTCTAGGACATCTACAGCATTTAACCTGGAAATGCCCCTTTTTTCCGTCTGCAGCAGTTGCAGCAGGCCGTGGAGAAGCGCAACGAGATCATCGCCAAGCTGAGCTCTAACCTGCAGGAAGCACAGGCCAGCAGAGACCAGGTCCAACTGGAGGCCCTGTCCCTGGCCGGTCAGATCCAGGCCTTGCAGAAGCAGCTGCAGCAGGTACATACGATGCCACCAATTTTAGTCAGTTGAACAGATGTGACAGTGATGGTGCAACCACCAACAGCAGCTGAACTTCATTTCTCTTTTCAAATGTGTTCCTCGCAGACAGGCGTGGAGTTTCTTCGCATCAAAGGTCAAACGGGCGTTGTGCCCGATGTGCCTCATTCCCAGCGACAGCGGTCCCCTCCCGCCTGCGATTCCCAAGACTCCGTCCCCCCCTTTGTGGAGCTCCCATGGGGGGAACTCAACAGCCTGGATACGAATGCTAATGGTGACACCGAGACCCACGCCCTCCACTTCAGGCGAGTGAGTGCCGAGCTGGAGGAGGAGAGGTCCAACAGCCAAAGATTATGTGCCGAGCTAGCCAAAGAGAAGGAGAACTGCCAACACACGCTTTATTTGCTAGAGGAGGAGAAGAGGGAAAGGGAGGACGAGACGAAGCAAAGGGAAGACCTCCAGGAGCAGCTTAGCCGAGCCCAAAGCCAATCCTCGGAGATCCAGCGGTACAAGGAGGAGAAGGAGCTGCTCAACACGGAGCTCCTCGAGATGACCAGGAAGCTTGCAGTAGAGCAGGAGACCGCCGAGAGGTTAAAGGAGGAGATCGCCAATGGCGCCCTCCGCCTCTGCAACCTGGAGGAGGAGAGGGAGACACGGGAAGCGGAAAGGAGGAGGCTGGAGGAGGAGCACAGGGAGGAGCTGGATAGAATCAGGCAGCTCTTGGAAGAGGGGGAGAAGGAGATCGACAAACTGGAGAAGGAGGACTCGGGACTCAAGGCGTCCAAGAACAGACGGAACCAAGAAAGAGCCAGCTTCGGCCAGGAGGAGGAGGAGGAGGATGATGATGAAGGTGGACCGGATGGGGAAGATGGCTCTGAAGATTGCCTGGACGGATCGGTCTCCGCGGACATCCTGATGGAGCGCTACTTGTCGTCCGCACACCCTGCACAGTCCAACTCCTCCCTGGCCAATCAGAGCTTGGAAGACAACTCGGCCAATTTCAGGTCAGTGAGAAATCCTGATGAGCCCTATTGTGTTGTGGTTTGTTTGTGGCTCATGCCAAATACATCACTCCTCAAACATGTCTTTACTTCAGATTGAGATTGGTGTTCAGCCAATCTCAACTCTCGTCATGTTGATGGTTCCCAATATCTTCTTTTTAAAAAATTTACAGTTTCGAGCTAAATGGTGACGTCTTGGGTGACTCGTCGCACCTTTTCTCCATCTCCAACCCTCTCCGTGAAGACCACTACCACCTCAACTTCTCTGAGCCGCAACACTCGGCGCCCTCCGACCACGTCTTGGACGGCTCCGCCCGCACCTCGTCACCCGACTGGCCCGTCAACTCCACCTTTGGTGGCGAGGACGGGGAGTTTGGGGAGGCGTCGCGGCAGCAGGGCGAGGAGCCGGTGGACCTGGCCAAGGAGCTGCTTGGACAGCAGTGTGAGGAACTCCGAGGGGAGCTGGATCTGAAAGAGAGGGAAGTCGACGTCCTGAGGGATGAGGTCTCCAAGAGCGCCGAGGACCTGGACGAGGCCAGGAGCAGGTAGGAGAGAGGCTCCTTCTGAACTCTTTTGCTTTGGCTTTCATATTAGATCTTAGAAACTGTGCATTGTTTTTTGTGTGACACCCATTTGGATATAGTTTGAACGGTTTGTTTGCTCTGTTCATACAGGTGGGCACAGGTAACGGAAGAACTCAAGGAGGCCCTCTCGGAGCTTGAGGAGGAAAGGGAAAAGAGGAGGACCCAGGGGGAGGAGCTGGACAACGAGAGGGAGAGGAGAAAGCACGCAGAGGAGGAGACAAACACGAAAACCCCTGACAGGGACAACCTTGAGAACAGTGTCAGCCCCTCATCGGAGGCGAAGGAGGACATGGATGGCAGAGAGGACGAGAAGGAAGAGTCCCCCTTGCTCCTCACCATGACCCACCCGTCCACTCCGGTGACGGATAAGCTGCCTGCAGACCCGAAAGAGGTGTTGGAGGAGAAGGCTCATCTGAATCTGCAGGAGGTGAACCGGGCCGGCGGCTCAGGCACCTCTGAGGAGGAGGAGCTGTTTAGCGAGCAGTTCAAGGATCTTCAGGTATCCCCATCTATAATGACATTTAAACCGTACTTTCATTGAACCCATAGAAAATAAATTTGACAATGATGCATTTTTTTTACATTTCCATCCAAGGCTCGCCAGGTCCTAGCTGAGCTGGTGGACACCAAAGCCAGGCATGACACCACGGCTGCCCTCCTGCTTCAAAAGACCCTGGAGCTGGCCTCTGCCTTAAAAGACCTCGACGCCACCCGCCTGCAGGTGGAGACTGCCCAGAAGGAGCTGGAAAAGATGGGGGCAGAGCTCGAGGAGAGCCGGGGAAGTCTGGGAAGTGCTGCGGAGCAACAGGGCGAATTGGAGGGCGAGCTCGTCAGTCTGAAGGGTGCCCTGAGCGCCCTGGAGGAGGCGCAGGTCCAAGCGGGGGAAGAGCGGGAGGCGCGCAGGCTAAAGGAGGAAGAGATGGACGGGCAGCTGAAGACAATGGAGCGAGTACTGGAGGAGGAACTTGAGCAGTTTGAGACGCTGATCCAGGCAAAGGATAGTGAGGTAATCAAGATGGACTTGGAAGTACGCAATATATTTTGTGAAGTCCTTGACAGGGCTCTAAAAACATGCTGCCATGGATGTTGGAGCGCTGACTTTTTATGTTTTTCCCTAGTTGGCCACGGTGCGGGAGAAATGGGAGGAGGAGCGACAGGAGAAGGACGAGGAGCTGCGGGGTGCAAGGTGTCTCCTGGAGGAGCAGAGAAGGGACCAGGAGTCGGCGGTGAAGGCCCTCATGGAGAGGCAGGCCCTGGCTTTGGACGAGACCACGGAGCGCCTTCGGAGATCTCACCATGAAGAGGTGGAGGAACTCTCCAAGGAACACCAGGCTGAGGTAGGATTTAAGCTCGTCCTAACCTACACTTCTTAAAGGGTCCTCCCTACCACCACGTGTGATCGTGATTGGCCATTACAAGCAGTTTTGTCATGTGACTAAAATTGTGGGAGTGTCCACCTAGATGTATGCTGACTAGACCAGTCTACCAGCCTACCCAGTGGACTGCATCAACTGGTAAACTGATCTAGTCCGCATCCATCTAGGTGGACACTTCCACTTATGGTGTTGATTCGTCACAATGACAATTTTAGTCGCATGACAATTTTGAAAACTGCTTGTAACGGCTAATCACACTCACAGCTGGTGATAAAATAGGCCCCTTTAATGACATTAACGTTGGACACAGACAATACGTCTCTACACTTCATGATTATTAACCAGGCATTGTACAGTGAAAAGCTAATGTCAGTTAACGGCCACACTGTACTTTTCCATTGGCACTGTACTTTTCTGGTGACTGCCAATTCCCCAGCGTTGTGAGTCATCCTGTGCGTATCGATCCGTAGGTGTCTGAGCTGAGCGGTCGTCTCGAGAGGGAGCTGTCTGCGCAAAAGGCTGCTCTCGGCGAGGAGCATAAAGGCCAGATCAGCCTCATTAAACAGGTGGGCAAACAGTCGGGCAGGGGGGCGGGGAAACTGCTCCATCTCCTGGTCTGGTTAGATAAGGCAGTTTTTACGGCATTCATAGTAGCTGTGTAACGGCTCCTCTGCCCTTACATGAAAGAGTATGTTTGGTACTTTATTTATACTATTGTATATATTTATTATTCCTTCTTCTATTGTGTTGTGTATGTGCACGAAATAATTATAATCAGTTTAAATTGCCCAAAAATAGCTGAGTATATAGCACTTTTATCCAAAGCCCTTTACAGTATTGCCTCACATTCACCCATTCATACACCGACGGTGGTGTCAACCATGCAAGGCAACAGGCAGAGCCCGGGGATCAAACAACCGCTCTACCTCCTGAGCTGCTGCCGCCCCAGTATATTGTAGCTGTGTGACCAATGCGCTGGTCTGGAGACTCTGGTCTACCTCGAGCCGAGTGGCCAGTTGTGTCACGGTGGTGCGGCCCCCTGTTGCAGGTGACGGATCGCGAGCACCAACGCATGCTGTCGGAGCTGTGCGCCAAACACAGGGAGGAGCTGAGTCAACTGAGGCTGACACTGACCTCCGACTTCAGGGACAGCATGGAGGCCGCCCATCAGGCAGAGCTACAGCAGGCACAGGTAATGCACCAGTGAGGTGTCGCTCTCTCTGTCTCGGTTTGTCTGTCTCTGTGTGTCAATCCAATGTGAGCTTCATCCGTCATCTAGGGCTGAATGATAACATGATGATGAATGATGATGATAATGATCACAAATTTTCATTTTCACTGAAAAAGCTCTCATGATGTATTTCTTGCGGTATTACCAAACAAACTTGATTTCTTGTCAGGATAAAAATGTGTAGGCCAGGGCATCTCTATAATGTTATACTTTTACATTTACCCATTTTACCCTTATAAAAAATGTGCCTGTTATTTGGATATTGCCGTTGGCCACTTTTCGATTTCCATAATAGTTCAATGAATTTTTCAACCATACTGTCATCCCATTGAAATCAATAATTTTTTTCATTTCTTGTATACACTTCATTTCATAGCTTGCTGTTGAAATCCCACGTTATTTCATTTTAGAAATGGCAAAAACAATATGTTGTAGGCTATATTACACACTTTTTGGCATGCAGAAAATCATGTGGAAAAATGAAATTGAAATCAAAATATGGCAGAACATCTCCTTGGACCTTCGCTGCATGTTGCATTAGAAGGTGTGTTCCAACCCGACCCCCATCATCCCATCCCACAGACCAAGCAGTCCCTGGAGCTGGAGGCGCTGCGTCTGAGCCTGGCCGACCTCCACGCCTCCCGTCTGGAGCTCTCCCAGACCACCCAGCAGCGGGAGCGCGAGGCGGCCCTCAGCCAGGTGCAGGCGGAGCTGCGGGACAAGTGGGCCGGGGAGAATGCCATCCTGCAGGCCAAGCAGCAGATGGAGCTGGACCGCCTGCGGCAGCAGCACCAGCGGGACCTGGGTGAGCCATGAACTCAACAGGGGGCCCCGGTGAACTCTAGTTTCCTCCCCCTAGTCGAACGAGTTTGAAGCTGAAACCCTATGTTGACTTTGTTTGTTTTCCTGTTGTGTTCGTGCACAGATGAACTGAGGCAGCAGTGCGACCGTTGTCTCTCCGAGGAGAAGGCTACTATGGAGATGAACCGGGTCAACGAAATCCAGGTACTGGGCATTCACTAAAGACTTCTTAAATGCGGTTACCTGTTGTTCACTTGTTTATTGTTAGTAGTTCAGGTACAGCCTTTCTGTTCACCCGCAAGTACAATGTAGAAATTGTACTCATTATGTTCTGCAGATCTTGAGGGCACGGTGGGAGGAGGTGGCGGAAGGGTCCAAGGCAGACCTCCAGACCCTCCTCTCGGATACCCAGAGAAGCCTGACCGACGCGGAGGCCGGATTCTCCAGCGCCCGGGCCGAGCTGTCGGACACACAGGCCTCTCTCGCCAAGACCTGCTCGGAGCTGTCGGACACCCAGGCCTCTCTCGCCAAGACCTGCTCGGAGCTGTCGGACACCCAGGCCTCTCTCGCCAAGACCTGCTCGGAGCTGTCGGACACCCAAGCCTCTCTCGCCAAGACCGGCTCTGAACTGTCGGAAACCCAGGCCTCTCTCGCCAAGACTGGCTCTGAGCTGTTGGAAACCCAGGCCTCTCTGGACGAACTGCGAGCTTCCAGCATGAGCGATGTCCAGCGGCTGGAGGAGGAGTTGAAGCTGGCCTGGGCTGACAGAGACTCCGCTGCCGGTCAGTACCTTGCATTTCCTGCTCCTATTCATAACCCCGACCCGCAGTGGCTGGGGTGACGTAGTTGCTGAACCGTACTTGACGATGTGCTTGCGGTGTGGTTTCCCCGCTCAGGTGCCGTCGAGGAGCTGGTCGCCAGTCACCAAGCGGTACTGTCGGAGAAGGAGTTGCACGCACGCCACCTAGAGGAGAAGGAACGGCAACTACAACAAGAGGTACGTTCACTTTCGTGTACTTTTTTGCTGGCCGTCGGCAAATGGCTAAATAACACGGGTCCTCTTGACACGTTTACACTCGTGTGTGTGTGTTTTGCAGGTGTGCCGTCTGCAGGAGGAGCAGACCACACTGAAGAAGACCTCTGAACAGGAAGTGGGTCACCTCTGGGCCCAACTGGAGAGCATGAGGACCAGCCGGCAGGAGCTGGGAGGTGAGAGGTTGCGCGGTTTATGAATAAACATCATGGAGTCAATTGAGTTAACTGGATCATTGGTCATTTAGCAGATTCAAATGGAAGTGAAGTCAAATGGAAGTGAATGTATTACATAAAGAGGAGCAAGTAGGTGTCTCTGGGCGTCTTGCTTTAGGATGCCTGCATGTGGGTTGCAGACGTTGGGGATCGAACCCGGTACCTATTGGTTAGGACACAAAGTCCTCTAGTGTTGTGCTCTGGTGCCCATAAGATGACACTACTTGAGCATTGATCCCTGAGGCGAAGCATACACACACAGGCTTGTACCTTTTTTTTTAAATGGTGTGTTCACCGATGGGTCCGTGTCTGGTTTTGATTCTCTCCCGTGCCACACAGAGCTGAGGGAGCAGCTGCTGGCCCGCTCGTCTCGCGTCGAGGACATGGAGCGGCTGAAGGCGGAGTTTAGCCAGCAGCGGCAGGCGATCAAGCAGCAGAACGAGACCGAGCTGGAGAGCCTGAGAAGGTACACTCGCTTACTCAAACTCTCACTCGCTCTCGTGTCTTATTCTGAATCTGGTGTCTCACTACTCTTGTTATGGTGGTCAACAATAACATGAAACAGTCAATCCAATACATACATACACAAGTCCCAGTGCCGGAAACATGACAACAGGCTGCAATTGAATGGCTGCCTCTTGGTAGTCTATGGCCAAAAATCATTCTTATCATTCAATTCTTAATCATGTAATTAAATAAAAGTCAAACAAAACCCCTCAGAATACAAAATAGAGATTAACTAGACACTGTATGTGTGTGTGTGTGTGTGTGGTGTGTCCCCTTCCTTCAGGTACTTTGAACAGCGTTTGAGAGCAGCGGAGGACGGCTACAGGGAGGAGATAGCTCTGCTCCAGCGCCGACTGGTGGAGGAGGCCCTGGAGGAGTCTCTAATAAAGACCGGGGATGCTAGGTACGCTAACAGACAGGCCCAGGGCGTCATTCAATCTCTTCAGTTAATTTAACGTTTTCCTTCCCTCCAAGTTGTGTGTATGTCTGCTGATTGCTTGTGTCTCTGTTTTTAGTTTCAATACAGAAGGCGACACTGCAGAAGAGAAAAATGACCTTCTGGCTGAGTTCACGCAGACACTGGAGAAACACAAGGTAGCCTCACACATCCCACCTGAACACTCATGTCTGGTGAATGCAACTCCCCGCTTCTGCTAAAAACGTAACAAATCGCAAATAAACACATGAATCAAGTTGAGTAGCCGATCACAGAGCACATGATCAGTGGCCGATCGATCGGTGCGTCGCAAGAACTTTATCTGCAGTAACCCTGCTAATTCTACTCCTCCTGTCCTGCAGTCAACTTCTGGTTGTACATTTGTGTTTTTTTTGTGTAGGAGGAGCTGGACTCTCTGCGTGTGCAGCTGGAGGAGAGACATGAGGAGGAGCTGTCCAAGCTGCGCTCTTCTCTCTCGTCGTCTCACCAAGAGGACCTTCAGCAGGTCAGAGTGAAGCTCCTCATCCCACACCGCCCCCTTTCTGTCTGGGGGAGCTCTGCTCATTCAAATTGTCTTTTCACGTTGTTGCACTTACTCACTGCTATTGCTGCAGTGAGACACACTGTTCTCATAACTTTTAAATGATCCACCATTATGATTAAAGATGCAACATTTTTATATATTGTATATTTTTAATTGCAAGTATATATTTTTTTGCGCTTTTGTGCCTTTATGGACAAGACGGTGAAAGAGAGACAGGAAATCGGGTTGTCGAAGAGAGGCAATGACATGCAGCATATAGGACCACGGGCAGGAATCAAACCCGGTTAAATTAAACCCGGTTTAATTTTTTGAATTTCCGTATTGCTTTGTTTTATGTTCAATGTTTTGCACCAATCCACAAAACCACATTCCTTGTCTGTGAAAACAACCGGTTTATTGTTGTGAAAACAGCAATAAACCAGTTTCTGATTTCTTCAGGTGCGCTCCGACCTCACCGACCGGTACACTGAAGACCTGGAGAACACAAGGACCCGCCACGCCTTGGACCTGGAGCAGCTGCGAGCCAGGCTCTCAGAGAACCACGTCAGAGGTACCTACCGTGAGCACTTCATTTTCTTACATTGTTGAATACTTCTTTTTAATTATGTTGTTGCAGGGTTCCCACTGGTCCTTAAAACCCTTGAAGGTTTATGTTTTTTTTTTGTTTTTTTTAGTTTTTTTTTAGGGGAAAAAAGCAAGGCCTTGAAAGTAAAAAGAACAAAGTTCTTTTCATATTTATTTAAAAATAAGTGACAGCACAATTGAGAAGGAGCCTCTCTTTTTAATGGTTGTCTGTGAGCTTTTGTAAAGCCTGCTACTTCTCGTTGTAAAAATATTGTATCGTTAATTAACCTTGATCCTTGTCTCAAACTATGCCATGTTGGGTCCTTGCATCTGAGGGAATTGGGCCTGCAAAGACCTTGAAAAATCGTTGAATTTGAAAGTTGTGTGAACCCTGATGTTTGAATATGATGTGTATGACTTCAAAATATGAACTTTTTTTTGTTCTCCTAGAGCTAACACGGGTTCGACTTGAAGCGGCCAGGCAGGTGGAGGTAAATGCACATTATTGGGAGATGGTCTTCTGATGCATAACTGCAAACAAACCGACGGTCACATGTATTGCTCATGAGCTCCATCTAAACCTGTTAAGTTAATGACGTTGGGATGTTGATGTTAATGATGCCGTGGCGGTTTCAGGTGGAGGTGGAGCAGAGGGTGTGGTGCCAAAGTGAAGAGCTGCAGACCAGAATGACCATCATCCACACCCTGGAGAGCAGACTGTCTGCCCTGGGCACACAGCACGATGCAGAACTGCAGAGGAACTCACAGCAGGTAGAGAGAGACTGACAGAGACAGGCACACATATTCTCCTACATGCAGCGATACATTCAGCACCGACGAGCATACACTGAATCAACGTGCCGGATTAGTGGTCTCTGGTTAGAGCAGCTGTGGGTTCTGATTGGATCAAGTTGGTGTGATGTGACATAATTTCATTCATTTGAGCAAATCGCAAACTACTATACCACCAGAAATGCTCTTATTTTAGTCTTTATATAAATCTAAAAGTCTCCAGTGGAGGAAAGTAACAAAGTACATTTTACTCGTACTGTATTTAAGTACACATTTGATATGGTCTGTCCCCACCCCCAAACACAACTGCAGCTGAAGAAGGACTTTGCCAAGGAGCTGCTCCTCCACCTGGAGGAGGTGCGGCAGCAGGAGCAGCAGAGGGTGACTGAGGAGCTGGGCCGTGGCAACCAGGAGGAGGTGCAGCGGCTGGGGGCGGAGCTCCGGGAGGCGCACCACCAGGCGGAGCACAGGTTGGAGTCTAGAGGAGTCTAGTGATTGGGTGGTGAGTTAAGAAAAAATGTAACTTTTTTTTCTCCAGGTTCCTAGCGGAAAAGGGGCAGCTGGAGGCGCTGCTGGCCCAGAAGGAGAGCGCCTCCCTCGGGGAGTGGACCGCCAAGCACCGTGCCGAGCTGGAGCAGCGGCAGGCGGCGCTGGTCGACCAGCACACCCGGGAGCTGCACGTCCTCGCCGCCGCCCACAAACAACAACTGGACGCCCTCGACGACCGTCACCGGGACCAACTCGCCGCCATGGCGACGGAGCTGGACGCCAAACACGCAGTGGCACTCACCGCCACGGAAGCCGGCCTGCACTCAAAGTGGAGGTCGGAAACGGAACGCTTGGCGGCGGCCTTCCGGGAGACCAATCGGACGCAGCTGCAGGCCCTGGAGGCGGAGCTTGTCGGTACGCACCGGGAAGAGCGTGAGGAGCTGGAGAGGCGGCTGCTGGAGAACATGGACACGCTGGAGGCCACCTACCTGAAAGAGGTTCAGGTAAGCGGACCCAAATGCTGCATCTGAATCCTCCTCTCTGTATTGACCAATTGTTGAGTCTCAACCTTTTTTCCACTCTGTGTATTGACTGGTTATATCGTCATGAGGGATTAGGGCTGGGCTGATTCTGTGACGATATATCATTTTGGATTTAACAATATCGTGTTATTGGCTGAAGTGTTCTTGTCCTGGTTTTAAAAGTTGCATTACAGTAAAGTGATGTCATCTTGCCAAACTTAATCATTCTATCCACAATTATCCACACGATTATTTATCAAAATCTCATGATGTAAATATTTTGTGAAAGTACCAATAATCACCTAGACAATGTGATTTGATATTGATCTATATAAATATTGATATTTAATGCATGGTGAAATTCCATCTTTGCCTCATCTCAGGCTCTGCGTGACGACATGGAGTGCCTGGACAAGGGCCATGCACAGGAAGTGGAGCAACTGACGTCGGCGCACGCACAGGAAGTGGCACGCCTGCAGACGGAGCTGGTGTCCAGCAGGGAGGAGTTAAGGCGGGAGCTGGCCCAGATGCACATGGGCAAGTTCAGCGCCATGGCGACTGAGCTCAGCCACGCCCACAAGGTGAAAAAGGCACTCCAACCCACACATTTATATTGACCATGCTCCTGTGGTTTGTCCCACTTTTTTTTACATGGCCTTTTAGCAGCCTTCTCCAGTTGTGGGGGTGTTTATACGCTATTCTTTTCCAAAAGGGAGCCATCTTGAAATACCATCACCATTGACCTATACTCTATAACGTTAAACCCTGAAGAAAGTTTCCTTTTGCCTGTGGCCTCCTCAGGTGGAATTGTCTGCTCAGAAGGAGGCGTTGGATGCTGAACACTGCAAGGCCCTGGAGACTCTGAAGATGCAGGTAGTCATTCGACCTAGTCTTCCACCCACAGACCGATGATCAATAGATCTGGAGATGATCAATTCAGCCGGTCAGCCAGCCTCCCGACCATCCACCCTCATTCTACACCGCCGTCCAGACAAAGCTGTTTAGAACAAAAAATCCAGAATCTCCACAAGTTTAAAGATGGACGTACTGTTTTGTCAGTCAACGATCATTATTCTGAACGCTTTCACCAAAATGCATTTGACATATAGCTGACAGGGTGCAAGTTGTATACACTGGCATTCATGCTGTGGCTATTTATTTACGCTCCCCTTTAACATCTAGCTTGTACTTTTTTTTTTTTACTGTAGTCGTTGAGATGTTGAGATGCACGTCATTCATGAGAGGGTGGAGATGAGGCATATCATCCCCCCCCCGATTTCGTCTCCCTGTCGCAGGTCCTCGAGTTGGAGGAACAACATGGCACTGCCCTCCAGGAGGTGACAAACGCCTACAGCACAGAGAAACTACAGCTCTGTGATCAGCAGCATCTCCAGCTACAGGTGTGTGTGACATTCAAATGCATTATGCCTGGAGACACTTTCACGGAAGATGGGCAGACTCACAATGGCTGTGTCCCAAACAAGGATAGACAGCAAGGCAGCTGGCTCTTGGAGGCAGCAGTGGTTTTTTTATGAGGCTTCCTGTAAAGTCTAGAGCCTGGATGGAGGCAAATTTCATAGGCAGCAATGTGTCACAAGGTCATGATGACAGTTGTACTGAATTGCATTTATTGTAGTCTTGCAGTGTGGATGTAATTTTGGATTGTAGTCTTGCAGCGTGGGTACAATTGTTTGAGAGTCTTCTTTTCTGTAGGAGCTGAGGAGTGCCTCGGCCCGGGAGTTGGAGGTGTGTCGCAGGGAGCTCGAGGAGGAGGCGTCAAGGCAACGCCTGCACTTCCTGGAAGAGGTGGAGCTCATCAAGGTCCAATCGGAAGAGAGGCTGCAGGACGCGCTCGGCCAACTGAAGGTAACTGGAGGAGAAGAAGAGGTGACTTCTGGGAAATGGAGGCTTTTATTCAGACCTTTGAGTGCCACCATCCATTGGTCGTCTATACAGAGATGACATTGAAATAAACCCAATTGAAACCCTTTCGTACAAAACAAAATGCCTGCTTGTTTACTTTTTTCATTTTTTTCTGAGCCGAACATGACTGTAATCATGTAGGATTATAGTGTCTGTATGTATTATTATTATTCTTGGCACCTCTAAGCCCCATCTGCACCCCGGTGACCCTCAGAAGGAAGGTGGGTGCCCGGTGGGACCGGCCCCATTTTAAGCCCTGCTCCAGCCTAGTTTCTGGCTGCATAATCTCTCATCATATATATATATATATGGACCACAGCCCTTTCCCTTGGCGTCTGTGTGCTATGGGGAGCTGCCGTGAACAGAGGCTAAACAGGATGGATTTAAGCCTTTTAAATCCAGGGCTTTAATTTGAGGCGATTGACGAACATCTCTGCAGTTGCATGGAACCAAGCAAAAGAAAGTGTGAATTTCTTTTTATTATATTTATTATTTTTAATTCGTCGAGTCGATGGTTAAGTTATGATCCCGTTGTTTGCCGTTATTTGTGAAGGCGGAGTTGGAGCGACGCAAGGAGGCGGAGCTTGAGGAGCAGAGGCGGAGCTTCGACGCCGATCGTGAGCAGAAGGAGCGCGGCTACACGGACAAGATGAGCCAGCTGACCGCCCAGCTGCAGCAGCTGGACACTGTGGTGGCACAGGTATTACACATGCACTCACTCACACACGTATATTGCACACACACACACACACACACACATAAATCACGCACACACACACACACACGCATATATGGCATACACTCTCACACACACACGCACATCCCACATGTATATCTCACGCACATACATGTATATCGCACACATACATCACACTCACACACCTGATATTTCACATTTGAAGTTAGAAACGGCAACGCAAAGTAACCAAAAGCCCAATAAGTGATGGTATTGGATGTTAAGTGTTAAGGTACTATATGTAAGAATCAAGTGCATTCTGAGCTCCATGGGTTGAGGCAATATCAATCAGAAACTAATGTTAGTTCGAAGTATAATTAAACCTTGTACACATTTAAAATAGCTATGAAATGTATTTTTTAATTATCCACACTTACATGTCACTTCGTAAATTTTTCCTGTGAAATCCGACCCGACTCAAATATAAGAGAAATCAGCCCAAAAGCTACGCAACAGTCGGGGAAGCTCTCATGTTTTAACTTCAACCACAACCTGCTCACAAAATGCCGATTTAAAGTGATTTGTGCTGTAAAATCCTACATGTAGTCCCTGAATGGATCCATTACACTTACATACAGGACCTTTTAAGTATGATGGCCATATGGATTTCAATGGGATGTCTTATGGCTAGCTGGGCTTTAGAAGCAGGTGATGAAGATTGCAGATGATGAACGATGAATGAACAGCAGTGGATGTGAAGAACAGCGTAGCGGTGAATGGAGAAATTGGTTGACCCAAAGTTGACTCAAATTGATAAAAGAATAGAAAAAGGGACTCTAATTGCCATGGAAGAACAAGGTTTAACATTACTATGCATAATGCTACTTCTTAACCACCCCCCCCCCCCACCCCCAAATTACTCTTCTCATAGATAAATAGTTAAGAATAGTTAATAATGCCCTCCAAGAGGAAATTAATCTTCAGACAATTGGGCGCACATTTAAACTCCGTACATGGACACAGAACACGAGACGCAGCAATACAAGGCTTCCCCTCACCCCCAGGGTTTATCTGTCGTCATTAGTCTGCATGCTAATCCTTTGTTTCCCTCCGTCTCTGTTACTGTACACCTGCGCTCCCTAGTGGACGAGCGACCACATCACATGCTCGAGAGAGCACAGGATAATCTGGAGTCTCCCAGGGGGAAACTCCAGATTTGTGTGCATGCCTTTTCATTCAGCCACTCTGTCCATCCAGCCATTCATCCATTCATACGTATCTTCCCTTTGATGTAGGACTGGGCTTCCTAGATTTTGGATATCGTGATAAGTCATGAGCGCAAGTGTCTTTCCCTGCTGTTAAAGGCTGCATTACAATAAAGTACAAGTAAAGCATCATTTTCTGAAATTAGCGGACGATCTTTGCCCAGGTAGTCATTATATCCACATTACTGTGACGATTTATCAAAAACCTCATTGTGTATACAGGAGTATACAACAATGGGTAACTATTTTACCATGTGGTTATTTTATGTAGACTATTTATTTTTTTAATAGCCAGAAAATTATCGCAATTGCCAGTGCGATAATCGTGATTTATATATCTACCAAGATATTAAATGACCTATATCGCGGTAGAAGACTTGGCCATCTCGCCCAGCCCTAGATTAATAGTAGCATAGTGACGTGTCCAAGTCTGTGATTGTGCTAAATCAGGTTGAATCTTTGATCTTGTGTTTAAATTCTACTCTCATCGTTACTTCTTTGCACTGCAGCCTCCCCGTTTAGGTGCGACCGTTTTGTTTACCACTACCTCTACTGTCGTCCTGATACTAGATACACCACTGCATGTTCCATGACAACTCCAATCTAACAGTCCACTCGACTCCTCCCCTACACATACACGCACACATGGGCACGCACACACGCTAGTTTCCTGTCTCCATGGCAGCGGCTTGGTTTTATTTGTACTATATCAAGTCCTCCAGGCAAAGACTCTGGTGTACACACACAACACACACACACACACCTCTCCCCGGCCCTCGTGCACTCTGTAGAGGGGTGCTTAAGAGTGGGCGGGGGTTATGTTGTCGCGGTAACGGCATTGTTGCTGGCTGGGGCAGGTGGCTGGAGGAGGCTTGTCTTAGTGGGAGGTGAGGGCAGAGGGGAGCGTCTAGATGGTGGAGGAGAAGGAAGAGACGGAGCAGGTAACCTTCATACAAAAAAAGTGCGCGCGCATTCATTCTATGTACTCTTTTGAGATCTTGGCTGCATTGTGACGATTATTTCTCTTAATGTTATTCACCAATGGGGGGCGGGGGGGTGATCGACCCTGCCTCTGATAGGCTGATGGACCATGCTTCTTGCCTCATATCTTCCTATGTTTATTGAACCGTGCGTTGCTGCCCCCCAGCCCACACTCATGTCGTGAGACAACGGCTTGGCTTGGCATCGCGCCAGGTGGTCAATCATTGACCGACCTGGTTTGAAACCTGTTTTGCTGTGGCTGCTTGTTTGCCGTTCATTCACTTAGCAAGTATCTTTTCCCCTCATCTCTCACCCTTGGTGGTGGACACTGGCTTTCCGTGTGTGTGCGCGCGCCTTTGTGAAGGATGTGCATACTGTATGTCTTGTGAGTGGCCCACCCCCTACCTGTGCGTGTGTCCCAGCTGCGGGCGGAGGTGGGCGGTCTCCAGGCGGAGCTGGAGGGCAAGCGGGCAGAGATGGAGACCCTGGACACGCTGCTGCAGCGGCGGCACCGGGAGAACCAGGAGGGGGACAACCTCCTCGACATGCTGGCCCAGGACCTGCAGGCAGCCACGGAGGACAGGTTAGACGCACGCACGCACACACGCGAGACCGGGACATTAGTCACTGAATACTGATGCAAGAATCTCAATCAGTTTTCACAGACAAGGAATGTGCTTTTGTGGATAGCATTGAACGTTAATATAACGTGTAGTAGTGTCCATAGGGGGTGGGAATCGGTGGGGGTCCTGGGTCCTGTTAATGAGACCAATCTAGGCTAAACCGTTCAACAAATGGATCTGGATGGTTCAACAAGTTAATCTTCATTCCTTGCGGTGGTTATTGTTTGAACACCCCCCCCCCCCCCCCTCTTTGCCTTTTTGATTGTTGTCCACTGGAGCCTGCTTCTCAAGTCACCTTGTCTTTAGTTTCACATTTGTTCCCATTTGCTTTTTAATCCTTTGCCCCGCCTCCTCCTACCCCCCCAGACTACAACTGCACCAGGCCAACGAGGAGCTCAGGAAGGTCCTGCTCGAGGTCGTCCGCAGCACCATCGCAACGGAGGAGCTGATTGGCCAGAAGGTCGAGGTCGGACCCAGGAAGTCTCCGCAGCAGCAGCAGCAGCCGCCACTGGCCAATCACAGCAGCTCTACTGGGAACGGCGAGGCACAGGAGTCGGGTGGGTGGCCGGCGCTTTCTGTATGGTGGTGTTTCTCTTGTAGAAAGGTAGAAACAAAATTGCATTAGAACAACCTTTTCCTGCTGGTTTTAGTTCTGCTCGATGCCATAATGTTAATCGCAAAAGAGATTTGCATTTATGTGAGAACTTGCTCAACTGCTGCCAAAAGTGGCTGAAGTTGATATTGGGTACGATGCACACCTGTTTGATGGCTGGCTTGCTTTGTGCACACTTCTGCAAGCGGCATAGCGGTAGAATGGCCCGCACAATGAAAGTAGGGTGCTGTGGCAACTTGGATGCTCATGTTTGTTAAGTACAGATTAGAGAATGACCTGTGTCTGTCCCTGTCTCTGTCCCTGACTCTGTGTGTCTCTCTGCGGCAGGCGTATCGATGGGCGAGGTGACGGCTGAGGACTCTGAGCTGACCCAGCTGCTGTGCGAGAGCCTGCTGGTGTCCGATACCCAGCTGCACCCCGCCGGGGAGGAGGCCGCGCTGGGCGCCTGCGGCAGACTGCGCCGGGCTGTAGACACACTGCTGGAGCTGCTGAACCAGGCCAACGCACAGGTCTGGGGGGGGGGGGGCGGCGGGGCAATTATCACACCCATGTTCCATCAATCATTCTTGCATGTATGGTTATAATGGATGGAGTGAAAGGAAGATAAGATCAGTAAGATGAGCTCTAAGACAAAATAGTGAAGTAACATAAGGTCTAAAATAAGAAGGCTAAAAGTATAAATATGATCTAAGATGGGGAAAGTAGGATAAGATCGTAAGATGAGATTGCGAAAGTGAATCTACGATCTACTTGATCGTAGACCGGAAATTCGGGTGTTTCAGCAGAAAGTACAGGTCGGTAATATGAATTCTAAAGGGATTTTAAGAAAAATGAAAATGCGCAAATATGCTGAAATTATTTTTTTTTTTAATATATATATATATATATACACACAATAAGAGTTGAAAGGCTAAAATTACCTATATCCTGGACCGTGTGTGCAACATGATCGAAATGATGCATTATATTCACCATTCTACGCAACAGTCTAACGTACTCCGGATTTGGTCTCCGCCTCTTGCCGTAGTTGGAGCAGGCCAACAGCGTCCACCTGGCGCTCGAGCAGCGCTTCACTCGGGGCAGGGAGGACTCCACCCACATCCTCAAGCAGCACGGCGTCCTATTGGAGCAGCTGGACCAGGAGGCGGGGCTAAAGAGCCGGCTCCAGGTGGACCTGCACAAGGCGGAGGGTACGAGACGTGTGCACTTATTGGCCTCATTGTGAGATGCTTTGGATAAAAAGGTGTCTGTCAAACGGCATGTGTTACTTATTTAAATTGCTTAAAACCCGCTTTCTCTATGGTATCACTTGAATTTTACTTGAATTTTCTGAATGAATTCAATGTCAGTGTCACTGACATTTTGTACTTTTACTGAAATGATGTTTTGACTATTATCTATGCGTTTGAGTATTTTGCACGGTACAAATAAATTATTATTATAAATTCTAATTTATTATCATTTCTTGTTTATAATGTGTTCCAATGTCTATTTGGCCCCCCACCATGCCTGGTCTCAGGTCTGCTGGACGGCTACGTGACTGAGAAGGCCCTGCTGGAGGAGGCTCTGCAGCAGAAGGAGTCGCGGGAGGAGAGGCTGGCCGAGGAGCTGGAGGGCCTCCGGGCGCGGCTGCACCAGACGGAGGGCCTGGCGGCGGAGCTGGAGGGCCTCCGGGCACGGCTGCACCAGACGGAGGGCCTGGCGGCGGAGCTGGAGGGCCTCCGTGCGCAGCACCAGGAGCTGGCCGAGGAGCACGCCGTTCTCCTGCGTCAGAGGGAGTACCTCTCTGCTGGGCTGGGAGAGAGGGAGAAAGGTGACGGAGGGAGGAAGAGGAGGAGGAGGAGGAGGAGGTCCAGGCGACATATTGTGTGTTGAACTGAGACTGTCCTTCTCTCTTGTGATGTCCCGTGACTAAGTGTACTGAGCTGTGTCTTTATCACCATAGGCTGCTCTCAGAGAGTGTGTGTGTGTGTGTGTGAGAAACTGAGTTAGCCTAACACGGCCCCTTCCTGCTGTGTGGTGTAGCTCTCTTGGAGGAGGCGGAGCGTCTGGCCCAGGAGAGGCTGGACCTGCAGCGGCAGGCACAGAAGGACCGCAGTAGCCTGTCCCTGCGGCTCGGCGCCCTGGAGGCGGAGCTCGAGGAGAGGGAGACCAAGGGCCTGGAGACGGAGCTGCACCACAAGGCCCACTCCGAGGACCTCAGCCTGCACGTCCAGGCCTTGGAGAAGCAGATCAAGCACAACCGGCAGTTCATAGACGTACGGACAAACGCGTTGTTTTGTTACCGCGCAACTTGAGCCACGTTCTGGTCTTGCATTACAAATTGCCTTTCAAATCATCTTTTTAATTGTATTTTTAGAGATTAGCAAGACAAGTCCTCCTCCTTTAACTTGCCTTTGTGCAAGTCATGTCTAGAAAATACAGCAGTGTGTCAAATCCTTATCCAAAATTGATTTTATGACTTCTAAGTTCCAATCCAGAAAGTTAGATACTTCTTTAAACTGACCGAATGAACGGTTATCATGTGGTATGTTGTCCAGATGTTTCCTATCAGTGTGTAAGGTCAGATAAAACTTTATTAGTCTCGAAGGAAATTCTTATGCCAGAGTTTGCATAGCAATAGAATAATAAACAATAGAAAAATAACCAATAGAATAATAAAAAATAAATGTACAAATTTACAGTGAATAAAAATATGGGTAAGATATTCAGTCAGCAAAAAAAGTTGACAATGGTATTGAGAAGTAGTATTGCACATGCGAAACATTGCACATGATGATGATGAAAGGTAATAATTGAAGGGTAGTAATAATGGTGTGTGTGTTTTTGTGTGCGTGTACACAGGAGCAAGCAGTGGAGCGCGAGCACGAGCGAGATGAGTTCCAGCAGGAGATCCACCGTCTGGAGGCCCAGCTTCGGCAGACATCCAGGGGCCAAGCCAGCGGGGACACCCGGGGACAGAGGGTACATTCTTTACACCCTGGTTCCATCTCCTCCTCCAGCCACTTCAGAGGCACAGAGGGCCCCATTGAGTTTTATTTGAAACCCCTGTTTATGCTTTCTGCAAGTAAACTTCAATGTTTTGTTCTATTTTGCTGCCATTATCTCAGTAAGTAGATCTTTCAGCCAAGAGAAGATATACTATGAGTGGTGTTAAAATTATATAGTATGAGTTGTGTAAATATATTATCCTCAATATCTTTGTACAAAAGGGAAATCTATTTCTACCTGCAAGTGAATCCTGAAATTAGTTTTGTAATGGTGTGTTTTGGTTTGGTGTGCAGAGTCTAATTTGGATTGTTAACTCATGAATTGCCACTTTTAGTTTGGAGTGTTGTGTTTTGTATGCGTATTAAGTATTGTATGTGTTTGCTGTGTGTTCGTGTTTGTGCTCTGAACGGATTGCTGTAGATTGAGGACTTGGTTCAGCAGGTATGGGCTCAAACTGTAGAGTGTGTCTCTTGGCTCCTAACTGCATGCGTAAAAAAAACCCCAATGGCTTCATGGCTAACCCTACCCTGGAAATCCAGAGTTCTCGCGAGAGCACAATTTCAATTTGCTCAGCGAGTCACTCTGGTGATCAGTAATATGCTCATTAGCAATTCCTGTTGATCTAACGTAAACCAATCACATCGGTGTATCTGATATAGGCGGGCCAGAAGCGGGCTAAACAGATGACGACAGCGCTGCGACGGAATCAGTCAGTAAACATTGCAAGATGGCTATCGAAAATGTTGACTATCTGTACAAACCAACTATTCTCATATTCTGCTTGCAAAAACGGCAAAAGTCGTTTAGTGGCTCCATTTCCATTAGGCTACATTTACGTCTCTCTGTCAAACTATTCTCCAAAACAAACTCGTTTCCGTCGCTCTGGATACGTCACCCCGTGTATTCTTCTGATTGGTCGTAGTGTTGTCCAATTGCGTGCAGTGATATTTTCAAATGCATGCTTGGTGCTGCCCCTCGAGTTGGGCCATTTTCATTGCTCATTACCAGACCCTACAGCTTTCTAGATGTGGGTCTGGATTTCCAGGCTAGGCTAACCCTCCATGCATCGTAGATCTGCGTCTAACTCTGCATCTGTAGAACGATCCTAGCTCCTTTCCTGTGATTGTGAGTCCTTCATCTTGGTATTACTAACTCCGCTCTGTGGAAAGGCTCAAAGGGGAAATTTGCCGATTTTTCAACCAGCTTTGCATCACATCAACGTAGGTAGCGTCATTAACATTAATGACGCTACCTACGTTGATGTGATGCACATTAACAATGTTTACCTTTCCTCCATGTTGCCAGCACCCAGGTCTCCCCTCCCAGTGACTTTTGCTCGCCGGCATGTTTTGCATGATCTTACCTGCCATCTTACCCCAACTGCTCTGTCAGTAACTCATCAAATGACTGAGTTGGGGTAAGATTTTGCTTCTGGGCTGAGCTGCACCACAGGGACTCAGGAGAGCATCGGCAACAACTGCAGGCATTTTCACATTATATTCCTAATGCTGCACACAGAGAAAGGTTGAAAATCGGCAAGGTTATCCTTTAACAAAAGTAGCCCAATACCATTGCCTGCGATCTTGATTGACCTTGACAATGACCAATCACATTCATCAATCTTTTGGACTAACCCTGTAGCTGTGGTCAAACCTCGGGCCTCTTGTGCAAACTTAACCTCCCCGGTCTGGTCTGGTCTTTCTCGTTGGCGTCTTCCCTCAGGTGGAGAGCCTGCAGGCCCTCATCAAAGACAAATCGGACGACTACGAGTCCCTGAGCGCGGCCAGTCAGCAGGCCCAGCGCGACGTCGCCGAGCGAGACGACGAGATCGACAAGCTGGCCGGGCGAATCCGCGAGCTGGAGCAGGCGCTGCTCAACGGCGCCGAGGGCCAGCGCTCTGTCGCCCAGCTGGAACAAGAGCTCCACCGCACCAAGCTGCGGGAACAGGAGCTCGCGCAGGTACCCTGGGCCTCTGCCACAGTGGTGGCTCCATCACAGAAATTAAAGGGGCCCTAGTATGCCGCCAGGTGTAAGCGTGGTTGGCCATTGCAAGCCGTTTCAAAATTGTGGGGAAAAAGTGGGAGTGTCCACCACGACCAGATGTACGATGACTAGATCAGTCCAACGGCCTGCCCAGTGGACTGTACCAACTGGTAAACTGATCTAGTCGGCATATATTACGGTGGTCACGCCGATGACAATTTTAGTCACGTGACAATTTTTGAAACGGCTAATCACGCTCACACCTGGTGGTATAATGGGTGATTCATGATGAATTAATAAAAAATAAGCAGACAGTGAAATAATGGCGATGCTGGTCCCTCTTTATCTCTGTCCCCCTGTCTCCATGTCTCTCCGTCTCTCAGGACAAGCAGGGGCTGGAGCAGCAGCAATTGTCTAACAAGCTGCAGATCGCGGCGCTGCAGTCCAAACTGGACGAGGGTCAGCGTTACCATGACAACACCCCGGACCCCACCCAGCCGCTCAGAGACGCCCTGGACACTGCTCAGCTGAGCCTGCGGAGCAGAGAGCAAGAGGTCTGTGACGTCAATCGTGTTCTTTCGGTTACAGTGCCTCCTGCTGTTGGCAGTGTGCATGTGCAACCACTGGTCTCTCGGTGTTACAGGTGCATCTGGGTTTTAGTTGTACAAATTTGGAAAGCGTTTCAGTCTTTGGACTATATGGATCAAATCTGTAAAAGTAATAAGAAGTACATAATCTAGACAAATCTGAATCTCTGAATATGCACAACGACAAGGTGAAATGGAAAATGAAATATTCCAAAAATGAACAAATGTTCAAAAAGAGCCAATATGATTTTAGCGGTGTTTCTTTGTGTTAGGTGGAGGTCCTCATTAGCCAACTGGAACAGGTCCAGGCCAATTTCAGCATAAAAGAGGCAGAGTTGAAACACCTCACCTTACAGCTGGAGATGATGACCAATCAGAACGCAGCTCATGTCCACCAGCTCCAGGACACGATCTCAACACTTGAGGTAAACACACTTCTCTCATGAAAATGTTTTTAAACCTAAAACATCCATTCCAAAGCTTTTAGCAAAAGGCCAAAGTGACATTTCATTAACATTAACATAATATACATAATACTATATACATTAATGTTTTTCCTCTTGGCGTGTAGGAAAACGTCTCCGCCCTCACCGTACTGCAGGAGGAGCGAGAGGAGACGAGGGAAGGCGAAGATGAAGAGGAGGAGAGCCTCCCCTCTGCACTCCTCCAGGAGAAGAACCTGGAGATAGACCAGCTCAACCAGGAGATCCAGAGACTAGAAGCAGAGCTGGAGAGCAGCGAACAGGATGTGGTAATTGCACGCACACATGGGCAGTGTATCCCGTTTATTGTGAAAGATTGTAGTTCCTGCTGTCATATCTCAATGTTCTTAGTTTGTAAATTGATTGCATTTATATTTCGCTTTTATCCAAAACGCTTTACAGTATATGTATATGTACTTTACATTCACCCATTCATACACCTACGGCGGTGTCAACCATGCAAGGTAACAACCAACACATCAGGAGCAGTTAGGGTGTCTTGCTCAGGGACACCTTGACACTTAGCTCGGCGACTGAGCCCGGGGATCGAACCAGCAACCATCCTGTTGCCAGACAACCGCTCTTACCTCCTGAGCTACTGCCCAGGTTTTGTTTGTCTTTTCTGTGTTCCCCAACATCTCAATGTTCTTGGTTCTTTGTCCTCTCCTCTGTGTTCCCCCCCCCCCCCCAACACCAACCAGGCTCTGGGCGCCGAGCTGGAGGATCTGCGGTCCCGCGTGGAGCACCAGCGATGTGACATCGCCCGCCTGCGGCAGGACAAGCAGGACGAGGAGGAGCGCCTGCACGAGGTCATCAGCACGCTGCAGGCGGAGCTGGCAACGCTGGGCCCCACCCTGCACGAGGTCAGCGACTCCCAGGACGGCGACAGCGTCAACGCCTCCCCGTCGCCCAGCCCCGAGCTCCGCGGTGACTCGACACTCCACGGCAGCGGAGGAGATGGTGTAGGTGCCAGCCTGCGGCAGGAGCTGCGCTTGACCCGCTCCTCCTCTTGCGCCTCCTGCGCCGCGTCCTCCGGCTCCCTGCGCACCCTGCAGGCTCGGCTGGAGACAGCGGCGGCGGAGAAGGAGGCGCTGGAGCAACTGCTGCTCGCCCAGGAGGAAGAGTACCGGGCCCACGGAGAGGAGCTGGGCAGAAGGCTGAGGGAGGAACGGGAGAGGGCCGAGGAGCTCGGAGGCCTGCTTGTGCTCAAGGAGGCCGAGCTGGAGGAGGTGGGGGAGACGAAGAAACTGGAGGAGGAGGACGAGTATGACTGGCGAGCAGAGATCGCCTGCTTGCAAGAAAAGAGGGACCACCTCAGCTCCCAGGTTGTGGACCTGCGGCGGTTTGAGCGGGAGCGGGCCGAGACCCAGAAGAAGAAAGACGTGGAGTCGACGGAGCAAGTGGAGGCCCTGAGACGTACCAACCTGGCGCTGGAAAGACAGACCCAGCAAGCCGGGGCCCGGGCGGCCGCCATGGAGAAGCTGCTGGCCGACGGCAAGGCCCAGGTCCTGACGCTGGAGACGGTGAAGGGCGAGCTGTGTGCGGAGCGCGAGACGCTGCGGAGAAGGGAGGGCAGACTCCAGGAGGAAATCGAACGCCTCAGACAGGAAGCGGTGGCACAGAGAGCCCTGATCCAACGACTCCAGCTGAGGGACAACGAGGCCGCTCCGGAGAAGGAGGAAGAGGAAATGCTTGTGAGTGTTGCATATTTCTGCCTTGCAATATTTTATAATTTTCTTAAAATTGCCATTCTTTATTTGTAGTCTGTGACCATTAGCTGTTGTGTAATAGTAGTTTGTGTATGCGTGTCTATGCAACTGCTCATCTTAAAAGAACCGGCTCCTCTAGCTCCCTGCTAGAGCTGCGCTACCCTAGCGGCCATCGCTGCGCTACCCAAGCGAGCGTACAGCTGTGTAAGCAGCAGCGATCCGCACCACATCTGGCTGTCGTTAAGAGGGGGGTTTAAATGGTGTGTGTGTTGTGGGCTCCATGGCTGCAGTCAGCCCTGCTCACTGGGAGAGGAAGTGACATGTCAAACAAGGAAGTAAAGTAAAGGGCAGCAGAATTCACGGCGGCTCCTTGGTCACGCCTCACTGAGCGTTAATGTCAACTCTGTCCATTCTGCCGTGTGATTCGATGCGGTAAGAAATGGTTGTGGTTGTGAGGGGGGAAAAACCGCTATGTATGCTAGCGTATGACTCATTGGTTTGGTGCAATGTCTCATGTTCTCTGTTCTGTTCTCGCACAGAGCTAATGTTAGCACTGTGAAACTCTATATAGAGCCGTATACTTGTGTTTTTACTGGTAGTCGTAAGTTATTTTGGGACACGCGCAGTGCGTGTGGTACATGTGGTACTGGTTAACGTATTGACCTTGCAGCAGTTCGGACAGTTCAGTCGTGCGTATACCAATTCCAGTTTAGCGTAAGTAGTTTAAAAACGGTATATAGTTCACAAATCAGCTGTGTGGAACTGCACTTCTTGATTGTGAACGTATAGCTAAATGTTTTGTTGTGGACACTCATGATCCCACCCCCCTGCTGTTGCAGACCCATGCCGAGGTGACCCTGGCCAAAGCAGATCTTGCCTTGCGGGAGAAGGAGGAGGAGCTAGCCAGACTCTCAGCTGAGCAGCAGGCCCTGAGGGCGGAGCTCGCTGCTGTGAAGGAGGGGCTTAGCACCAGCACAGAGAGGGCTGACAAACTCCAGGAAGAAGGGCAGGTAAGACTTGACATCTGACCTCCGAAACATGAATGTTAATCAGTGTCTTAATAGAAGGCACATTTTTTTTTTTGATGACGATTAGTTTTGCAAGTTTGCATCAGACTCTGTTCCAGATTGCCTCTGGTCTCCGTTTCAGACCAAAGACCGGGCTCTCGCCGACCTCGAGACTTACAACCATCGGCTGAAGGCGGAGCTTCGGGGCCTGCAGGAAGACCTGGCCGTGCAGGAGGAGGAGCTGGCCTACCAGCAGAGGGAGCTGCATCACCTGCGGCAACGCTGCCACCTGCAGGAGGACGACGAGGAGCAAGAGGGGGAGGAGCCTCACGACCAGGGCTTCCAACAGAAAGGTCACTAGAGCCTTGTGCACGTGTACTATCCACTAGGGCTGAATGATATGGGAAATTAAGAAAACGTGTTGCAATATATTTTTGACAGATATTGCGACTGGGATCTGATTCACTATTAATGGGTCATTTTCACAAATACAAAAACGTATCAACTATACATCAAACATGATTTCTTGCATCCGGAGAAAACGTGCTCGTGTTTAGATATTGCACTTGGCGATATAGACATTTCGCTAATATTTCAATTAAATGTGCAGCCCTACTATGCCCTTGTTTAGCGCTTTGGATGATATTTGTGTGATTTGTTGTGATATATTCTTGTTTCTTTGGACAAATGTACTTATTGTGTCGCTTTGGACAAAAGTGCAAAAGAAATGTAATGCATATGTAGGTCTTCAATTCCACATACATATGAATGCGGTCTTCCTTGTGTTGTCAAGATCTTCCACACGGAGGCTTTGAGGACCACTTGTGTGAGTCCCGGGCGGAGGCGTCCCTCGGCTCCCCGGAGGTCCTGAGGAAACTGGAATGTTCGGAGGAGCGGGGCCGGGGAGACTTCCACGCGTCCGTCCTCCACGGCTCCCGTCTGTCTGAGCTGAGCGCTCTGAACAGCACGGCGGGGCTGGAGCCACTGCCGCCGCCCACCCTCCAGGGCAAGGCCTCACCCAGGGCTAGGATGATGATAACGGTGGGGCAGGGCCCACGCTCCAGCACCGTCACGCCGGAGTCGGTCACCCGCAGCACCCACTCACCAGGCTCCGTCTCGGCCTCGGACAACTTCTCGATGGCCTGTTCACTGGACGTTGACAAAGTATGTGGTGTAAGGTTCTCAATGGCTTGAGTTGGGTAAAATTGTGCTTTCCGACTGATACAAGCGTGTTTTCTTCTTAGATGGATAGTCTTGACCTGACAGCACCGCCCTCCCCGGGGGGCTCCGCCTCCTCCCTGTCGGCTCCAGAATGGGCCAGCGATGGATACGGAAGCAGTGAGTGTCAATGTGTTGGTTTATCTGGAGGGCAATGGGCAAGGCTTCCAGTTGGGTATATCTAATTGTAATCGAAGGACTCTGTATGCATGCATGTCCTTCAATTTATGTATGTTTTTCTCGACTCAATTGTCCGTCCGATCGACTTCACACTTGGTGCGCGTGTTGCGGAGGACCCAAGGAAGTGCAGTGTAGTTTTGAGTCATGTGAAGTTGTTTGAGCGATTCTCCAGAAGACTGCAACGGCAGCTTTCGACGCCATCGGGCCCGTTCAGAACAGGCCCACTTCGAACGGGCGCATGGACTTGGTTGTACCAAATACTTGAACTTGAGTCATGTTGTGATCATCCTTGCCTCTCTCTCGTCTCTACCTCCCCCCCCTCTCCTCCGCATCCAGACGTGAGTTCGGAGTTGGGCGTGCGCCTGCGAGCCGAGCTGGAGCAGACGGAGCGGCTGGACGCCCAGTTCGTGGAGTACCTGCGCTGCCGGGGCATGAACCCCACCGCCAACACGGACAGCGCCGCCGGCAGCATGAGCTACAGCGACGACCTGCTGTCTCCCGAGCTGCAGGTAGCCTCTCACACTCACTGGTCTCACTTGGTCGGTCGGTCTCTGTCTGTCTGTCGGTGTCTATAATTTTTCCGATTATTGGGATCGTTATTTTGTATGATCTGATTGCCGATTAAATGAAAAATAAATTCTAATGCGCTCCTTGCGGCAAAATGCACTCCTTGCAGGCGGCGCTGATGCCTCTCTCTGGCTCAATGCTCCGCTGGCAGCATTATTGGATTGGCTGTACATCTCGGGTAAAAAACAGTCAGTGCCAAAATAACGCGACAAAACCTAGTCGGTCTCTGTTTGTCGGTGTCTGTCGGTCGGTCTCTATCTGTCTCCGTCGGTCAGTCTCTGTCAGACTGTACATTTGTAAATCTGTTTTTTTATTTATTTTATTTTTTTTATTTAACCTTTATTTATCCAGGCAAGCAACTAGGAACAAATTCTTACATACAGAAGCAGCCTGACCAAAAATCAAAGGCCTTTTGAGGGAAGGGGGAGGTGGGAGGCTGCGACAAAACAAGGTTATATACATACACACAAATAAAATACAAATTTACAATGGTATACAAGAAAAATTACAATAAATAAGGGAGAAAGAAGGAGAGCCAGAGGGAGAGAGAGAAAGGGGGGAAGGAGGGAGGTAGGTAAGGGGTCTTAGGGGGAGGAGAGAAGGGGCTGAGGGCGATGCATGCGGTTGAGGGGCGATCAGCAGGTGCAACAGTCGGTTATGATCTGATGCAGATTTTGTTTAAAAGCAGTGAGTGATGTGAGAACAGTGAGTTTGAGGGTGTTTTGTAAGGTGTTCCAGTCAGATGCAGCAGCAAATCGGAAGGCGTTACGGCCAAAAACCGTGCGGGCTTTGGGGATGGTAAGTTTGATGAAATCGCTGGACCTTAGGCTGTAAACAGAAGTGGAGAAGTGCAGAAGGGAGGAGAGGTGGAGAGGTGTTTTACCAAGTATGGTTTTGTAAATTACTTGAAGCCAGTGAAGAAGCCTTCTGGTGTGAAGCGATGACCAGTCCACCAGATTATAAAGGTCACAGTGGTGAGTGGAGAAAGGTGCATTAGTGGTGAAGCGGATGGCGGAATGATGCCATCAGATTTTAATTTTATTATTCTGTTTATTTCCCTATTGTTTTATTGTATTGCTATGCAACCTGGCACAATAATTTCCTTCTTTATCCTCTCTCTCTCCTCGTTCTCTCTCTTCCCCCCCCCTTCTTCTTTTTATTATCACACAGGACCTACTGAAGAGGGTTCACCAAGAGAGCTGCCGTATTCTTACATTGTCCCAGCGGTGCTCCACTTCCTCCGCCCAGCACCACGTGGACGCCAAAGTCTCCGGCTCATTGGGTCAGGCGCTGTGTCAATCACACGAGCGGGCGAGCCCATTGGACCAGGCCGACGGGGCCCCTCCCTCTGCCCCGCCCATGGGCTGGCAGCAGGAGAAGCGGGCGCTGCAGGAGACCGTGGTGGCCCTCAGGGAGCTGCTGTGTCGCATGGCCCAGAGGGACGCGCAGGTAACCACCCGTTAGCGGTCATCACTTTATTTGTACAATTATTGTCAAGGACTCCTGTTATACCACCAGGTGTGAGCGTGATTAGCTATAGATCAGCCTACCAGTTTCTACAGTCCACTGGGTGAGCTGGAAGGCTGATCTATCCAGATCTACTTCTAGGGGGACACTCCCACTTGTGATGTCATGCCCACACCTGGTGGTATAAGTCTTTTAAAATAAAGATTCTAGTAGTCCACGGCTCAATCAACAGCGATTCCTTTTTCTCCCTAAATCTTTTATTTATTTTATTTTTTCTCCCCCCCCCCCCCACTGAACAATTTATGGACAGAAATCGAGATAATTCAGAGACACATTTTCTAGCATGAATTTGTTTTATTATCGCGCTCTTATCTTCTTTTTTTGTAACAATCAGTCTGACCTCGGAGACAACGGCGATCGCCACCGAGAGACGACATCGACGGAAAACGATGGACAGGTGGAGGCGCGGCTGAGGGCGGAGCTGGAGGACACCCAGAGACAGCTGAGGGCGGAGCTGGAGGACACCCAGAGACAGCTGAGGGTGGAGTTGGAGGAGACCCAGAGACGGCTAAGGGTGGAGCTGGAGGAGACCCAGGAACAGCTGAGCGCTTCCCAAACCGCCCAGCAGGAGCATAGGAACGCCGTCCAGTCACTCAGGTACCCTGGCAGGGTGGGGGTCGCTGGCTCGATCCCTGGCTCCTTCTGACAATCTGTCGAGGTTTCATGGAGCAACATGCTGATCAATTGCCAATCATGCTTTTAGTAGCTATAGTGGTTATGGAACGGTTATATAAACCGATTGCCAATCGTGGTTTTAGTAGCCATGGTGATTTATAAATCAATGATTTATGACGTCTCTCTGTCCTATTGGACGACACTAAACCTCTAACCGAAGTGTTGTGGTTCTCCTCTCAGGCTGGCGGTGCGAGAGGGGGAGGAGGCCCTGCAGTCGGAGCAGGGCCGGCTCCAGGAGCTCCAGACCTCCCTGGAGCAGGAGCGGGCCCTCACCCTGCGTAGGGAGCGGGAGGAGGAGGAGCACAGAGAGGTATGGCGTACGCAGAAACACCATACATCACTGGGGGACACCAGGGCATAGGGTCTCGGGGCCCGATTTTGGCTTTGGGAGCAACAAGCTATATTAACCACCACCCCGTTTTGGTTGACCGACAACAGGTCCTGCGGGGATCTCTGGAGCAGCAGGGGTCAGAGGTGGTGGCTCTCAGGGGTCAGCTGGAACAGGAGAGCGTGGCGTGCAGCAACCTGAGGCGGGAGCTGCAGATCGAGCAGTCCCGCAGCGGGCTGCTGGAGACCAGGCTGGCCGACGCCCACCGGGACCTCCAGGAGGAGCGCCTGCGGTCCGCCCGGCAACAGGACCTCCACCTGCAGCAGAGGAGCCGGCTGGAGGAGGCGGAGTCTCGCTTGGTCGGCGCCCACAGGAAGCTGGAGGAGGAGAGGGAGTGCTGCGCCATGAAACTGGCCGAGTGCGCCCGGCGGCAGGAAGCGGACGCTGCGCGGGACAGGAAGTTGATCTCGGACATGCGCGCCCAGCTGGAGCAGGAGCGCCGGCAGGGGGAGGAGCTGGCGTCGGCGGCCGACCGGCTGAGGGCGGAGCTTCTGCTGGTCAAGAGGAGAGCCGAGGCGGAAGAGGCAGAGCAACGAAGGCGCGACGAGGCGCAGCGGGAGCAGAGGTGCGAGGCGAGCCGCGCGCTGGCGACCGAGCGGGAGCGGTGCGCGCTCCAGGGGGCGGAGCTCGCCGAGCTCAAGGAGCGCGTCCAGCTGGCCGAGGACAAGGAGCGGAAGAGGGAGATGCAGAGGGAGAGGGAGAGGAGGAAGGATCGCCAGGAGCAGATGGAGAGGGAGCAGAGGCAGGAGAAGACAAACAACAAGATGGTGAGATGACATGTTCTCGTTGACCTCAAGGTCTGCTATCGTACCGCCAGGTGTGCGCTTGATTAGCCGTTACATGAAATACCTTGTATGTTGACTGCTAGGCTACTTTTATCCAGCATACATCCGGGAGGAGGGGGCACTCCCACTTGTGATGTCACTAATGGGTAGATTTTGCCATGGCTTTTTAACAACTAATCAAATGACGAGCAGAGCTTTAAAGGGGCCCTGTTATACCACCAGGTGTGCGCATCATTAACCATTTACATAGGGGCCCCTTTCATTTTAATTTCTCGTATCTGCTGTAATCCCAAGTCACTGGCGGCGACCACAAACGTTTCCACTCCCCCCTCCTTCCCTCCCTCCCCCCTCCTCTCTGTGTTCAGTGTGAGCTGGAGGTGTTGAGGAAGCAGGACCAGCAGCGGGTGCTGCAGCTGCAGCGCACTCTGTCTGAGCTGGAGCAAGAGGAGAAGGAGATGGCCGCTCAGAGGCTGGCCGGCTCCACCGCCACCACTCACAGCTTTGGAGCTGGCCCGACCGCTGCCCACTGCAGCACCCAGACCGACGGCACGTCACGTGACTGGCATCAGGTACAGGAAATGGTGGAAGTTTTTTTTGGTTTTTTTTGGGGGGGGTGGTCTTCATAATCAGCCCGACAACCGACCAACTGAAATGTAGGAATGTTGTTGGATGTTCAAAATAAGATGTTGTATTAAAATATTTATTTGTATTTATAGTTTCTGGTAATTAATCACCCTTCTCTTTGTTGTGCTAAACTAAAATGTATTAATTTAATAGTTGTATATTAATTGCTTATTATTAGTTATTGTTGCGTTTTTTATTTCATTAGTATTCATCTGAATGCTAATTAAGTAACGTAGCGATGTAGCGATTTTTAAGTCACATTAAGAATTGTTTGTTGATGTCATTTGATAATAATAATAATTAAAATGTATTGCGCATTTCTAGAACCCAAAGCGCTGTACATAGGAGGATCAGTTAAAACGAACAAACAAAAAAACTATAAAATTGATGAACATGATTGTGCTTGTGGCCGCTTCCGCAGGCGGGGCCGTCCTCTGGGCTGGTGGAGAGGCTGCTGGGGGAGAACTCTGACCTGACAGAGCGCGTGGCGTCCCTCAGCCATGAGAGGGTCTCTCTCAGGCACGCGCTCTCCGCCCTCGAGCGGAGGCTGCGCCGCGCCGAGAACGACCTCGCCCAGGTCACCGCCGAGACGGAGAACAGGCCCGTCGGCACTGCCGCCATTGGCACCATCGGCGACGTGGCCAGCAATGGCAAGGTGAGGCCAGGAGCCCGGAGGATGACGAGAAAGAACGATGGATAAAAAAATAAATAATAAATGGAGGCCATAGACCTCCGTGTCCGCCGGATGAATGAAGTGGAGGAAATGCGTCATCAGAAACTCTCAAAAAAGGCAGCCAATGTTCCCCTTTATTATTTATATATTATGTAATAATATACTGTATATTTTATATGATTATATGTTATTTTGATTTCGGATGTGCAGGTTAACAGCCTTCTGAACAGTAAAATTCTCCTTCTGAACAGTGAAAGGCTCATATTATATATTGGGCTCTATATTATACAAAGAAACACTATCTAGGTCCAAGATGTGAGCGGGCTCTGCATGATTTACAATGGATGCCAATAATAATAAAGTGACTTGACCCTCACCCCGTCTCCTTGAACGAAATCCTATCTTTAAAAAAGCGAAAGATTTCTTGTCCTTGTGCCTCCTCATGCCCAGGAAGACTCTAATGTTGTGTGTTCCCAGTTTCCGAGTTGGAAATTATATCTCCAACGTGTACATCGATTTCCTTTTCGTCTGAGGTGTCGATTCACAAATTCATCATGAACTGATGACTCTCCTCTCCCCACTCAGGTGCAGCGTCTGTACGAGCGGTACCTGCGCGCCGAGAGCTTCCGCAAGTCCCTGGTGTACCAGAAGCGCTACCTGGTGCTGCTGCTGGGCGGCTTCCAGGAGTGTGAGCAGGCCACGCTGTGTCTCATCGCGCACATGGGGGCCCGACCCTCGCCCACCGCCGTCCAATCACGGCGCCGGCCCCTCACACGCTTCCGCGCCGCCGTGCGGGCCGTCATCGCCGTCTTCAGGTGAGCGCCCACGGCATGAAGGAATGAATGAATTTCTTTATTTGAACAGGGACAAAGAACATTCTCCTTATAAAACAAGGAGAAATGTAGTGTACCAGGTTTTAGCAAAATGATACTTTCCGCCTGTCGTCCCTGGGCAGGAAAGTAAAGTTAAAGAGTACAAAAACACTACCAGAAGTATGTACTGGTAATGAGGGGGGTCATGGTAGAAAAGTAAAAGATGAAAAAAAGGGAATTCATTTTCTTTTAGACTTGCACTATGTAACTTCTCTACCTGCAGGTGTTGACTGCATTGGTGATGATCAATGGAGTCAATTTCCTCATCGTGGAAAGATCTCTGACTACATTAAATGTCTCTTGAACTCATATAGCTATAACTGTAGCTACAACTAAAGCCACTAGAGGTTGCTAATGGAAAATGTGTCGTGTAGATTTGAATGATTACAATGATTTTAAAACCTACTGAAACTATACCGATGTACACAATAGGTGACAAAAATGCCAAATAAGTTGGAATGAACGCGACTGTACATGATTGACCCATCATGCAGGATCTGGCCATGATCGAAGGTGAGGTATAGACTGCTCAGTGATGTGATGTGCACACAATCTTTTTTTTATTTACATTTTCCAGGATGAAGTTCCTGACCAGGAAGTGGCAGCGGGCCATCAGGCGCATGTCGACGTCTGGAAGTGTGAGCGGACGCCAGGCTTCAGGTCAGCCGATGGGCCACTCGCCACGTGTTACCTAGTGTTGTTTGTAGGGGTCTAGTGCTACATCGATCTGGATCCATGTTGTGATTCTGTGCGTAATAATCTATTTAAATCAATGCAAATCAAAGCACAAATATAGATGGTTTTTTTTCGTTTTTATTATGTTATTTTTTATTAAATAATATATCCATGTAGTTATTGATGTAGATCTTATCTTTTTTTGGTTGCATCTTTTGTATATTGGACGCTAAGGCCAATCTGGTTGTATTAATTTGTGACAGTTTGTCTAAACTTCATATTGTGATCCAGCCACATATGACAATAATGGATTCATAGGCTACTGAATCGAATCTTATCACAGCAAAGCACTGTAAAGGCTGAGGTTTGCGCCGCTAGTCCTTTGTGTGACTTTCTGACCTTTTTTAACCTTTTATTTATTTATTTTTTTCTTTCCACATGAGCAGGTCCTCGAGCAGAGGTTCTGAAGCAGCAGCAGCAGAGGTCCAATTCTGAGACCTCACCGCCAACTCGAGACAGCCGTCCCTTCTACAGTGACTCTGTGTCTACGCTGGTCCCGCCCGTGAAGTCTCCCTTCAGACTGCACAACAGGTTGGATTGGTTACTGTCCAGGATGTTACTCGTCTGTGGTCTAGTCGCTCTGGTGGTAGTTGGCCACCAGTCGTCTGGGGAGGCGGTTCTGTGTGCAGTTTTCTCTGGGAAGTCTGCCGTCTAGAACATACCAAGCAGAATGTCGGGCTCCTTACTTTCTAGTGTCTTATTGTATGTGTTTATGGCTTGTGTACTGTCTCTGTACTGTGTTTATATGTGCGCCCTGTCATGTTATAAGGAATTTTGACTATATTTAGATGTTGTATGTTAGCACTATACCAAAAAAAGAAATATATATATATTTTTTTAAGTTTTCATTGGAGAACAAAAAAGACTAAATAGACTTTAAATTATTTCCTACATTCTGATTGGCTCACATGTGGTGGTCTGGAGATCGCATATCCAGACCAGCGGTCCATAGATTTCCGTATCCGGACCGGAAACTTTGACTTTGTTGTTGTTTTTGCCAGCGGGAAAGGCACAAAATAAACTTTGGGAGTTTATAAATTATTTAAATACTTTCTTCTGGTGAAACTGGGAAATGAAAAATAATAAAGGAACTGGTTGAACTGCTCTGTTAAAAAAAAGAATAGCCATATTAAAAAAATGTATCTAATAAAATGCTAACCCCCCTTAAGTAGTCTGTACAGCACTTGAGCGTGTTTCCGTGGTCTGACTAGTCTGTGTGCTCACCAGGGCCCACTGTGGCTCCACTGCGGCCGCTGTGCATTCCGGGACGTCCCAGGACCCGGAGCGTTCCCTGACGGAGTACATCCACCATCTTGAGAATGTCCAGCGCCGGCTGGTGGGCTCCAAGCCTGGTAAGAAATGATGCCCCCTGTAAATGGGCACTGTTTGGGGGATGGACCCCAAATGGATGGATACTATATATAGATTGTATAGGGGCAGCTGTTGAGCCCCTTCTATACACCTTTTAATGGTATGGTGTTGACTGCTTCAAGTGTCCCAACTTACAAAATGGCTTCTAGTTTTTGAAGGAAGCCATTTCAAGATTCAAGATTCAAGAAGTTTATTCGTCACATACACACACATACAGGATGTACAGTGAAATAAATTGGTGGCGATTCCCAGCGGAATGTGCAACAGAACAATACAAATATCAAGAATTGTTGGGATCGGAATCAGAATATCCACACTATTTACAGCAAAAAGAGCAAATTTGTAGGGTGTGTTGAGGTGATCTCATCATTGGGCTATAGTAAATACTGACGCTATGCATTCATAACGGGACCATTTCTCATTTATGCTTCTTCTCCGGGCACCCGCACCGTGTCACCTCTGCTCTTTATCATCTCCCACCCCAGTCAACAAGGCACACTTAGCCCCGCCTCCAACTGAGGATATTAGGAGGGCGCAGCCGGTCTGTTCCCGCGATATGATTGGTTATCGGCAGCGCTGGCTGCAGGAGAATAGGACTTGGCTGTACCTCAGCTGCCTGTCGCCCCTCTACCTGCACGGCCTGCCAGGTGAGTGTGAGTGTAACCTGCTCACCCCGCCCCAAAGTGGTCAGAGTGCACCCCTCCAAGGACCGCTGCAAACGGTAGTCCTGAATTTGAAGGACGTAGACTGTGGTACCGAAGTACTATTTCACAGCAAGGGGTGTTGGTGTCTTTTAATCACCTTTCTCTTTCACCATTTCTCCCGGGGAACTGAACGGCTGGCTATACAGTGGTTTGAGGCTCGCTATGGTGTGTTGCCGTTCTCAGGGTGTTTGGTTGGTCAGGTGGTTCTTGCATTGAGTTTGTCATTTGGGTGATGACATGTTGTCCAAATAATCAGGGTCATTGTTGCTGTCACTACTGGTGCATTTGGATCCATTGCAACGGCATAAGCATGTTATGCCGATGTCTACTTGCTTTTTTGCATGCCAATTCACCAATTCCTACGATTTTATTTTTTTATATTTTTTATGTTACCGGAGGAGCGTTGTGGCTTAAAGCAGACATATTATGCAAACATTTGTGTGTGTGATTAGCCATTCCAAGCGGTTTCAAAAACCGGTGTCCTCACCAGTTTCACAAGTGGGAGTGTCCACCCAGATCTATGCTGGATAGATCAGTCTACCAGCCTACCCATTGGACTCCAGCAACTGGTCAGCTGATCTATCCGCCATACTTCTAGGTGGACACTCCCACTTGTGATGTCAAAAACCGGAGATGACACCGGTTTTTTTTAAACGGCTTGGACTGGCTAATCACGCTCACACCTGGTGGTATAATAAGAGTCCTTTAAATACACCTGCGTTTCCTTTGTGTTTTTTTTTTTTTAATTTTATTTTTTTTTAAATGCCTTTTTAAGCAGACATTTTGTTTTCCAGGTTCGTCTGCCCTTCACCACCAAACCAAGAAGTCGGAGGACTGAAGAAATGTGTGCGTCTTCTTCAGATGTTTTCAATGTCCACAAATAAGATGCTTTTTTTAAAGTAATGTTTTTAGATTATTTTAATATATAAATTACAAGGTAGACCCAATGACCGGATTAACTTGGGTTTTTTTTTTAATGTGTTTTCTTATGGGCTTTTTCTATAGCTAAATGTAAATGCCGTTCTTAATGTGTTAACAGGTCTGAAGTAGTGTTGCCTGCCATTTTTCTACCTTTTGCATTGGTTGATCTGTATATAAATGTTTCTTGGTTGTAATGTTTTCAATACATGTGTATAAAAGTATTGTGGCTGCACTTCAGTAACAAGGTCAGTACAACTACTAGTTTTGTAAATGCACTAAGGTGAACCTGTGTTATGTTTTGTAACACTTTTTCTATATGAAAAACAATAAATATTTTAATTGACATTTCATGTTTTGGTTGATGTTGGTGTATGAATGGGTGAATGTGAGGCAGTAGTGTAAAGCGCTTTGGATAAAAGCGCTATATAAATGCAATCAATTTACCATTAGTTTTATTTAATTGGTTTATTCATCCCACAAGCAAAGGTGGATAAACAGCTTCTATTATGCAATAACGAAAGGGGCGTGACTTTATGCCACTAAGCCTGTGTGTCCTGTTAGCCGACCCGTGATTGGCTGTTCTGATCGTACATACGCGCCGACGACGAGAGCATCGGCCAATGACCCAAGGCCTCTCAAAGGTCCCGGTCCCCGTTAAAGGTTCGCCAGTTTCTATTGGTTGAGAGCGCAGTCCCCCGCCCTCTGTGCGCGCCTCACTCCTATCATAGGTTCAACGGCGGCACGTCGCGGCTCAACGAAGCTAACGTGGCGTCGTCGCGTTTTGTTTTGGTTCTCCTGACGCAACAACAAAAAAAACCCAAATAAGAGCTGGCCCGCGTAGAGGACCGCGCTGCTGCTGCTTTCGCCCGTCTTGCTGGCATGTACGGATGGATCGTGGATGGAATAGCGTCTCTTTTTGAACCCGTTACGGACCCACGACCCGCCGAGTGGCCTGGCGAGTACAGCGGCGCGCAGGTACCCGGGCGGAGCGGCGCGACCGCGGGCACACGCCGACCGGAGAGCCACGCCAGACCGGCTAAACGCAACTACCAGAGGTACCGGCGGGGTGGTTCGGCCTTCCGAGCCCGGATCCCAGCCGGGCCACCGACGCGGGCAAAAGTAGTGCCTCGCAATCCAACAGCAAGCGTCAGAATACTGGCTTTGCGTTGGCTAAAGGCCAATTCATACGTGTGCGTCGACTCCACGCCGCTCCGTGCGCACTTAGGCGACGCAGACGACGCAGACGGCAAGGGCTGTGATTGGCCCGCTCGGGAGCATCGCACTTCCGGCTTTTCCTCCGACGTCCCGTCTCTCGTCTGCGTCGTATTCGTTTCGGGGAAAAGTAACAATAATATATTCAATTAAATTTCAATTTAAACAGCTTTATTTGCACGGGGGAAACGTACATATGCAGTGCCAAAAGCGAGTGATAAATAAAAACAAAACTAATCTAATTTACAATTGTCGATTTAGAAATGTACAATTGCAGGTATTCTGTAATGATAATGAAGAAATATGTAAGCCAAGCTGCAATATTAAGATAAGATAGAACTTTATTGATCCCGAAGGAAATTCTTGTGCCAGGTTGCATAGCAATAGAATAAAACAGTGGACAATTAAACAGTAGAATAATAAAGTATAAAAATATCGGTAAGATACGATATCATTGAGAAGAAGTATTGCACATGATGATATTGCGATCAAATGTATAAATATGCGTATCTAAAATATACTTATAAAGAACTAAATGTATACAGGTAAGTTAGTCAATTTAAAAAAAATAATAACGGTTACAAAAAAATAAATACATAAAAATAATACAATTTTAAAAAGGGGGATTAACAGGTCACAATATATTCAACATCAATATCTTATCAGCTCCAACTCCAGCAAAAAAAAAAAAAACCTCCACTAGCGCCAACTAGCGTGTCGGCGGTCTCACTGCAGCGCGACGCAGAGGCGTACGCGCGAACAGCGGCGTAGGTCAGGCTGCGGCGTACGTTCTACGCAGCAGAACTATGAACTACTAACTGGCCCTTCTCTCTGCTGCACAGCGTCTCACTAACTAACTAACTATGGTGCTGTCTGTCACTGCAATGGTGTCCCTTTCTTAAAAATGTTTTAATGGTGGTCGTGTGTTTCAGTGTTCATGTCTCTAGCGGAGGCTGCCAGCAGGGGGAGCAGTGGGCGGCCAAGCGACGCAAGATAGGTGTGTGTGTGTGTGTGTGTGTGTGTGTGTGTGTGTGTGTGTGTGTGTGTGTGTGTGTGTGTGTGTGTACACACTAAACTGTTTCTTTCTTTGTCCTTTTACTGTTTCCTTCATCGTTCAAACGCATGTCCTGTGTTGTCTGCGTGTGTTCGCAGACGTCGTGCTGAGCTTCGTCAAACGGACTGTGGCGGGGGTGGCTGGCCTGTTCAGACCGCGGGGTGCACAGAGACCAAGCTGTGACTCCTACAGACCACATGAAGAATCCCAGGTGGGTTCATCACAGTGTGATCTTGCCTGCAGTCGCTCAGCACTCATCAAACCCCAGGGGATTATTCCCTATTCGCCTGTCTTGTACATTTCTCTAAATATTCATTTATTTTCCTCTTCATTCAGAGCCAGCCGGTAACCCTAATGGGTATAGATGAGCTCCACACTTCATGGCTGACCGGGTCTGAATGGAGGATGGGTACGTGAGAAGGTTGAAGCTGTTTGGAAAAGAGCTTCTGCCTAAAGTGCCTGTTTTTGCCACTGACAGGCTCAGATTATGAAAAGTGTCTGACAACCTTAAGGAAAGGATCACCTACACATTTCACTCGTTGTGTTGAATCAAGTCTCGCTCGAGGAGAAGTCTCGCTCTGAATTCCACGAAATCTCACATTGTAGAAATCAATGAAAATATTCAGCCATGACTTTTGAGAATCTTTTAGCAACACTAAGCTACGCTTTCTGTCCACAACACAACAATCTCTTTAACTGTCATCCCTCGATCCTTTTTTGATCTCTCCAATTGTGTTCCACCAATTTTGTATCTCCGTCACTTTACTGCACCGACACATCAGGAATTATTATATTATGCGTATGTGCAAGCTTACTTGGCAATTCAACTTTTGTTTTTGATTGCTCTCAATGCAGACAAGTCAGCTGGGGGATCAAACGAGAGGGACAGGGGAGGGCGGAGCTCCTTCCCTAGCTCCTCCCCTCTTTCCGTCAGGAAATACAGGCAAGTGACGTTCGGCTCACGGGAACACGGAACGCTTGGATCGTAAATGCGGCCGGGAAAGTTCGAGATTATAACGGGAAAAGTGGTTGCTCTGTCTGACTCCAGTGGAGCGGGGCTGTCGTTGGGGGCGACGTGCGGAGACAGAGGGAAGGACCGGGGCTCTCTGCAGGCGTCGTGGCCCCCCAGGTCAGCTCTGGGCGTGGGCCTCGGGGCCGCGTCCGCCAACGCGGAGCTCTCACAACTTTGCTACGGACACGGACGCTGCTACAAACCCAGTCTCACCGTGGAAGAGGTAAGGGGGCGGGGAGAGGGGGCAGAGGGTGTCCGTTGGCCCCTGTGTCTGCTGTCGACTCGGGTTTTAGCTTAGTGGCGTCTGTCTGGCCACTGTCAGTCACCGCCAACCGCCAACCGACACCGACTGTTGCATCGACGCCCACCCAGTGGTTGTGTGTGTAACTCGTAGGCCATCAAGCAGAATGATAAGGAGCACTACCGGCGTCTGCTGGAGATGGTGGTGACGGAGAAGTACAGCAAGAGCCAGCCGCTGCCCTTCAACCGAACAAAGCCCCAGGAGTGAGTGTTAAATTATGTCCCGCGACTTCTAAAGTCTTTAGAATACCGTTGGGGCCGTCTCGTATTTAGATTTGTATGCGGTGTATTTTATTTGTCTGCTCTTCTTGTGCCGTCCTTTCCAGCGTTTCACCTGCCCTGGGCGAGCACAGAGGAGGAGGAGGAGGAGGAGGAGGAGGAGGAGGAGGAGGTTTTTCGAGAGCCTTTGACCCAATGCCCAGGAAGCCCGGATCCGTTCCAGGTAACCCCCTCTGCTGTCCCGTCTTGCGCGGGCGCCCCCGTTAAGCGGGTTGAACACGAGGCTGTCCATAAGCGAGCAGGGGAACAGGGAGCTGCTCCTCATAACTGGTGGATCCGTCCAAAGGATGCTTGTTTCACTCTTTGGACAAATGTCATTATTGTAAGTCGCTTTGGACAAAAGCGCCAAATGCCCTAAATGTAAATTGTAAAGGCGTGTATTTTGTTTCTACAGCTACCCCAAGTGCATACTCATGGAGAAACGCTTCCGCGCCGAAGGACGCCAAGGACAGGTTTGTGTGTTTGCGGTTCCTCAGTCAGCGAGTACTACTACTAGTACTTATGCGTTTTGACCCATTCGTAAAATGGCTTCCTGTTACCCACCGTAGGTCTGACGCTGTGTACACCAAGACACTAAACGGAGCGTTCCAGGATAAGCAGCTCGTCAGATGTGCAAAGGTAGCGATTTATAAGAAAATAAGGGAATTAGTCCAACCTTCTTCAGGGAATCAACACGAGTCATGACATTGTGCACCTTTCTCTCCGTCTTCCAGAATCATCCGTCGGACGTGGATCTGTCCACCGAGGTGGCAACGCGGCTCCACCTGTTGGACCGGGAAACCCCCACGGTGGGGACCCAGCCGGAGAGAGACTGGCCCCCGACGCACGGCAGCCTCACGCGGCACAGCGACGCCAACGACGACCTTCCCCGACTCACCAAGGTCGGTGGCAACGAATATTGCAGTGTCAAAATTGCCTCGGGTTCCCTCCTCTCTAATCATCATCATCTAAAAACAATTATACCACAAGGTCACAGAGTTGTGTAGGGCTAGATGCACCACTTGTAGAAACAGAAAATGGAATGAGTTAGAAAAAAACCCCTGAAACTTGACTCTTTTCTTCATAACATTTTATAACTATTAAGCTCAGCTTCTCTATACAATGTGTCCATTTCTGTGGATCTGCCTGCCTTGCAGCTGACTTTGTATATAATCAGAATCATGTTTATTGCCAAGTAGTTTTCACAAGTAATGTGTTTTTGTGAATTGGTGCATAACATTGAACATGAAACGGAAAGAAATTCTATCGGAATGAAAAAAATTCTACATGTATATATATATATATATATATATACACACACACTCACCGGCCACTTTAGGTACACTCATCACCTCTGGCATCAACAAGGCATTTTCGTCCAGCAAACTGCCACTCACTGGATATTTTCTCTTTTTCGGACCATTCTCTGTAAACCCTAGATGGTTGTGTGTGAAAATCCCAGTAGATCAGCAGTTGCTGAAATACTTAGACCAGCCCATCTGGCACCAACAACCATGCCATGTTCAAAGTCACTTAAATCACCTTTCTTCCCCATTCTGATGCTCGGTTTGAACCTCAGCAGATCATCTTGACCATAGGCGTGTTCCGATATCGGGTACTTTTCCCTCTTGTGAGCTGCTATGGGTGTGGTTTGGAGAGAGGCTCCGCCCAGGATCCGCCCAACTTCACCAGTGAGAGGACTTTTGAGCGGCTCAGTTAGTCCCTGAAGCAGGGCTAGTACTTTTCTGGGCCGCTCGTAGCTAGTCGACGCTGATTGGATACAGTTGAGGCGGGGTATGACGTGGGTAGAACTCGACACAACATATAAACAGCGCAATTCTTTATTATTTTTTTTAAAACAAGCAGACGGAGACAAGCAGATCGATCTAGAACGGCAAAGTAAAGTTAAGTTGTAAGACGATGGATACAAGTGTAAGGAAGACCGCGTCTGTCAGTTTTAAGCGTCGCGTCGCGTCACTGACGTCACGGTCAAAACCGGCGCTAAATGATTGCGTAAGACAAAACGTGTCGCGGAACTAATTACGTCACATTTGAACTCCGTGGGTAAGCCTCTCGAAGGTCCCTGCAGTGGGTACGGGACGCCAAGGGGAGCTAATGCGTGGGCGGAGCCAAAAACAAAAACGCCTCTCACCAAAAAAGGGAAAAGTACCCTATATCGGAACACGCCTCATGTCTACATGCCTAAATGCATTGAGTTGCTGCCATGTGATTGGCTAATTAGATATTTGCGTTAATGAGCAGTTGAACAGGTGTACCTAATAAAGTGGCTGGTGAGTGTATAAAGAATAAGCAATTAAATGGTGCACTTTAAAGATACTGTACGTATTGACTGTTACGCTCGTGGGGCTGGACGATATCGCCCAAATATGGCAGTCTTAAAATTAGGCTTTACCATGTGGTTATTCTCCTTTGTGAATGAAGTACTTGACAAATGAAAAGGGAAGAAAAGAAAAAGATGACTCCTATGCCATATCACAATAGTAATAAAATAATAATATTTAATAAAATCGAAGATGATTTCAAGTCTCATATGATGATCTCTATATATGTACTATCCCAGCCCCATGAGCTTGTCTATGACCCACTCACCCACATGTTTCCCTGCGTCTAGGAGATGGCGGCGGAGGTGAGCGCAGCCCTGACCCAGGGGGACCCCAACCTGGTGCTCAGCGCGGCCTTCAAGCTACGCATCACTCAGCGGGACCTGGCCACGCTGCGGGAGGGCAGCTGGCTCAACGACGAGGTACGGCTGCTGCCCCGCCCACGCAGCCCCACAGGGGGGCGGTGTGGAGCCGGTCGGCGTCCCCGCTCGCCTGCATGTCATTAGGCTGACTTTTTTTTTTAGCAATGTCACAAAGTCAAGACAATCAACGAGATCAACTAATGAAAACGTGACATTTCCAAAAAGCTTTCACAAAGAAAAGTTTTAAGAGAAGCTAGCGAATCTGGTGTGTCTGAGTTCAGGAGGCAGAGAGATCCATGGTGTGGGAGCTAGAGTAACAGAGGCCTTGTCACCCCTTGGACACCCACTGTGACCTGGGAGCAACCAGTTCTGTTCTCTGTACATTTATATTTAGATTTAGGGCATTTGGTAGAAGCCAAACCCAAAGCGACTTACAAGAAGAACACTTGTTGAAAGAGACGGCAATATATCGCTGTGGTACATAAAGATAAGAATAGAACAGGATTGAAGCATTCATAATTGGGGCGGCAGTAGCTCAGGAGGTAAGCGCGGTGTCTGGCAACTGGAAGGTTGGGCTCGAGGTTTTCTGCTGTTAACTGCTCCTGACGTGTTGGTTGTTACCTTGCATGGTTGGCACCGCCGTCAGTGTATGAATGGGTGAATGTGAGGCAATACTGTAAAGTGCTTTGGATAAAAGCGCTGTAATAAATGCAGTCCATTAACCATAATTGCTAGGTTAATAGAACAAGTTTCAAGTGCTTGCTAGGTTGACAGCAAGATAGCTAGAATAAGTACAGAAGTACCATTTTTGTGCTATACCAACCGTCTGTCTATTGTATTAAATCTTGTATTTTGACTTTTAGATCTTTTTTGTATCACATTACTAACTAAACATCTTGTTTTAAGCAGAGGAGGGTGTGTGCAAAAGAGATGTGATTGCGCTTCTTAGGTTTCGAACCCGGTTGACCCATTTTTACAACTAGGCTAAATGCTGTACCTGTGGCCCCTCCTTCCTTGTTGTGCGTCTTCCCCTCAGGTGATCAACTTCTACCTCTCCCTGGTCATGGAGCGCTCATCCAGCCCAGTGGCACCGGGCCCGCGGGTCTACTGCTTCAGCACCTTCTTCCTGCCAAAGCTGCGTGGTGGCGAGGGCGGGCAGGTGGGCGGACACTGGGCGGTGAGGCGGTGGACCAAGGCGGTGGACCTCTTCCTCCACGACCTCATCCTGGTGCCGCTGCACCTCCACACCCACTGGGCGCTGGCTGTGAGTCGGGGCGCTCCCGGAGCCAAAAAGGCCGACGTGACTTTCAATGCAATCCGGTTAAGTCAAGTCTGGTGAGACGCAAAATTAATTTCCGGGTCCAAACACTCCAGGTCCCAAAGCAAACCACAATGGCGGGAGCCCGTAAATGTTTTTACGATCACTTCCGTCTTTAATGAGGCACCATTGATGGTTAATTATTTTTTTTTAACCCTTTTTTAATTTGTGAATAATAAAAAATATATATATATTTAATTCAATAATTGTAAAATATATTTTTTCTATTTTGACTGTTTGATTCTGACTCTATTCGAGGGACACAGCATTGCGGCATGCGCCTCAACCAACGCAGTGGGCGGGGCTTGGACCCGGAAACAGTATTATCAGGACGCCACGGCTTGACAACCGAATTGCGATATACTGCCTGATGGAAGAGTACTATTAATAATGCCAAGATGTACAAACATGCAAGTTAGGGTTAGGAGAGGGAAGGCGGGTGGGGTTTATGTAGAGTCCAGGTGAACTCTGAACAGGTGGGTCTTGAGTCTCTTGTGGAAGCTGGCGAGCAACGATGCCATCCTGACGTCAGCCGGGAGCTCATTCCACCACTGCGGTGCCAGAACAGAGCAGAGAAGAGTTGGGACCCGGCAGAGCGATGTTTGCCTGTCCTTAGTGACGGTGGTACCGGGTCGTCCCAGCCGAAGTGTTGGGGCGGCGCGCTGGAGCTGGAGGGGGGGGGGGGTGGGGTTGGGCGTCTGACTAATGTGACATGACGACTACCCACGTGTCTCACGGTTGCGTCGCTGTGCTCCGTCTCGCTCCAGGTGATCGATCTGAGGAGCCAGACGGTGAAGTCGTACGACTCGATGGCTCAGCGGCACGAACGACATCTGCAGTCTGTTACTGTGAGTCCCCGTGGCACCGCTCTGCCCTCTCCTAGCTACAGTCTGTTAGCCGATGATAAACGCATAACCTGACTCATTTATTAGTTGTTCTGCGTTTTAAAGAGGCCCTGTTGTCCACGGGTGTGGGGGGCGTGATTAGCGCCATCGCAAGCCCTTTCAAAATTGACGTGTGACTAAAATTGTGACGAAGTGACATCACAAGTGTGAGTATCCACCACTACCAGATGTAGGATGACGAGACCAGTCTACCCAGTGGACTGTACCAACTGGTAAACTGATCCAGTCAATGCATCTGGGTGGACCCAACAAAAAAATTTGGGGTTAGGTTAAACCAAAAAAATTTGGAGCTTTTTCGAAACTGCTTGTAATGGCTAATGAACGCTCAACCGCCTTTGTGGTATAATGGGGCTCCTTCAAGATGTAAGATCCACCATTTTGTGAAAGGTTTCCAGGGTTTGGGCCCGTGTGAATTAAATGTGGCCCCCCCCCCCCCCCCAGGGGTTTTCTTGCGGGAGGAGCAATAAAGCCAAAAGGGGAAAGGACTTGGAACACCGTCCATGAGTGGAGGCGTTGGCAGCCCTGCCGGGCCAGCCGTGACGTGTGCTTCCATGGCCTTTTGGATCGACCACCACACCACACACACCCTCACCTTCCAGTTCTCTGTTCCTCAGGAGCACTTGACTCTGGCTGATACCGTTTCATCTTTATCTTATCACGTCCAGGAGATTCCCCAGCAGAAGAACGGCAAGTGACTGTGGGGTGTTCGCATCGTAAATACGCAGACTACATATCTAGAGGAAGGCCCCTCACCTTCAAACAGGTATGCTCCGGTATGCTAGCTGTGTGGGCGGACACTGGGCGGTGAGGCGGTGGACCAAGGCGGTGGACCTCTTCCTCCACGACCTCATCCTGGTGCCGCTGCACCTCCACACCCACTGGGCGCTGGCTGTGAGTCGGGGCGCTCCCGGAGCCAAAAAGGCCGACGTGACTTTCAATGCAATCCGGTTAAGTCAAGTCTGGTGAGACGCAAAATTAATTTCCGGGTCCAAACACTCCAGGTCCCAAAGCAAACCACAATGGCGGGAGCCCGTAAATGTTTTTACGATCACTTCCGTCTTTAATGAGGCACCATTGATGGTTAATTATTTTTTTTTAACCCTTTTTTAATTTGTGAATAATAAAAAATATATATATATTTAATTCAATAATTGTAAAATATATTTTTTCTATTTTGACTGTTTGATTCTGACTCTATTCGAGGGACACAGCATTGCGGCATGCGCCTCAACCAACGCAGTGGGCGGGCTTGGACCGGAAACAGTATTATCAGGACGCCACGGCTGACAACCGAATGCGATATACTGCCTGATGGAAGAGTACTATTAATATGCCAAGATGTACAAACATGCAAGTTTAGGGTTAGGAGAGGGAAGGGCGGGGTGGGGGTTAATTGTAGAGGTCAGCGTGAACTCTGAAAGGGATGGGGTCTTGAATCTCTGTGGAACTGGCGAGGCAACGATGCCATCCTGACCGTCAGACCGAGGAAGCTCATTCCACCACTGCGGTGCCAGAACAGAGCAAGAACGAGTTGGGACTTCGGCAAGAGCGCATGTTTGCCTGTCCTTAGTGACGGTGGTACCGGTCGTCCAGCCGAAGGTGTTGGGCGGCGCGCTGGAGCTGGAGGGGGAGGGGGGGTGGGTGTCGTCTGACTAATGTGACATGACGACTACCCACGTGTCTCACGGTTGCGTCGCTGTGCTCCGTCTCGCTCCAGGTGATCGATCTGAGGAGCCAGACGGTGAAGTCGTACGACTCGATGGCTCAGCGGCACGACGACATCTGCAGTCTGTTACTGTGAGTCCCCGTGGCTACCGCTCTGCCCTCTGCCTAGCTACAGTCTGTTAGCCGACGATAAACGCATAACCTGACTCATTTATTAGTTGTTCTGCGTTTTAAAGAGGCCCTGTTGTCCCACCGGGTGTGGGGGCGTGATTAGCGCCATCGCAAGCCCTTTCAAAATTGACGTGTGACTAAAATTGTGACGAAGTGACATCACAAGTGTGAGTATCCACCACTACCAGATGTAGGATGACGAGACCAGTCTACCCAGTGGACTGTACCAACTGGTAAACTGATCCAGTCAACATGCATCTGGGTGGACACAATGTTAGTCACATGACTTTTTCGAAACTGCTTGTAATGGCTAATGACGCTCACGCCTTGTGGTATAATGGGGCTCCTTCAAGATGTAAGAATCCCACCATTTTGTGAAAGGTTTCCGGGTTTTGGCCGTTGAATAATGTGCCCCCCCCCGCCCCCCCCCAGGGTTTTCTTGCGGGAGGAGCATAAAGCCAAAAGGGGAAAGGACTTGGACACGTCCAGGTGGAGCGTTGGCAGCCTGCGGGCCAGCGTGAGTGTGCTTCATGGACCTTTTGGATCGACACACCACACACACACACCCTCACCTTCCAGTCTCTGTTCCCTCAGGAAGACTTGGCTCTGGCTGATACCCGTTTCATCTTATCCTTTTCACGTCCAGGTAGATTCCCCAGCAGAAGAACGGCAGTGGACTGCTGGGGGTGTTCGCATGGTAAATACGCCAGACTACATAATCTAGAGGAAGGCCCCTCACTTCAACAGGTATGCTCCGGTATGCTAGCTGTTTCTCAAATGGGGTGTGTGAGCCCCCTGGGGGTACTTTGAAGGATTGCAGGGGGTACTCTGAACACGAAAAAATATGTGTTTTGTGGTTGTGCTACCTTTTAAGAAAGTGGATAAATACCCCCTTAATACAATTTAGAAAACTGAAAAGTAACCGAATAACAAGTTGAGTAAGTCAATACGAGCATATCACTTCAACGGGTTAAATTGGTACTGATAAAATGTCTTGATGGGGTACATTAGTAAAAAATATTTGAGAACCACTGGTCTAGCTAGCCACAGTCCCAATTCCACAGGAAATGGTTGTAGCCTGGAACTGAAACATTCAGGTGGGGAATGCCAAGAAGTTACAGAATGTTGTCAGTGAAGTCGTTTCTCCACACAGAGACACCTAACAGCTCCTCTCTCCTCCCTCCTTTCTCTCATAGTGTCACATGCCTCTGTTCCGGAAGGTCATGCTTTGGGAAATTCTCAATCAGAAGCTGCTGTAGAGCAGTGCGCTGCGCAACCAGCACTCTGCCATCTAGTGGCTGTCGAGGAAACCCAGCTGTGTTGGGTGCACAGTCATTAAAGGACACTGAAGATGAGCAAAAGGACCAAAGAATGGACATTTTGGCCCGAACCGTTCCTCCATATTTTGATGTTTCAAAGCTGGCTCACTAGTCTTAAGGGATAGACCCATTCCTTTCACATTGGCTCATCTCTGAGTTGTAATTAGGGAAGTGATTGAAATGTGAGAACAGTGTGTCTGTCACCCAGACTTTGGCACTACTGATTGAGATTGACTTTTGTTTTATATTTCCTAAAGTGCCTTGATTGTATTATTATTTTTCTGAGCAACACATTAAAGGTGTCATATATTTTAAGATGGTAGAATTTGCGTTCTTGTTCATTGGGTTGTTCCCATTGATCAAAAGATTATATCCCAACTGTCAGTACCGGTGTTCAAATCTTGAAGTTGAGAGAAATTGAAGGAACCAATTCCAACTCGTTTGACTTGACAACGGACAATAAATAATGTGTCTGGCTCAGATTTTACACAGTTGTGTAAATTATACATCCAAAAAGCATGCAAGTCATTTCATTAGTTGCCTCAGTGTGGATGTGTGTATTGGTTAGTTTGCTATGATCAAAGCATGGTGGTTCCTTACTTTAACTTTCACTAATCTCTGATGGTCCATACATCTCAGAATTTGTTTCATGCAATGCTGCTTAGGTATACTACTGTATACATCTGCGTGTTCAGATTCATCCAAATAATCCGATATTTTCTGTAATAAAGCGTTTATTTTGTTCCCTGCTTGTTTTTCTTATTTTTGATCTCATTTATTACCCTTGTGGAGTCTGCTGTTATAAAGTGTATATCTTTACATGGATATTCTTTCTGAGTGGATGTTGAGCCTAGCTAGGTGATTCTTAATTTTTAAAGGAAGAAGAGTGACAAAACAACACCGACGCTACTAAAGATAAATGTAATTTAATTGGTTAATTGGGCTGTTATGTGTTGCAGTAGGTGAGTAGCGCTGCTATCGTGCTCGAAGCCAGCTGAACGCTGCCCTCTTGTGGCGAACCGCAGCAATAAAGTGTTTCCAACTGTTCAGGTCCATCTTTAATAATAGCTTACAGCTTCAGGATTTTGGGTTATTGAGGTAAAATGTGAAGTAGTTTGTAATATGTGGTACTGGAGGTAGCAGTGGTGTGTAATATGTGCTATTTGAGGTAGTAGCTGTATAATATGTAGTTATGGTAGTAGTTGTATGTGGTAGTGGAGGTAATACCTGTATCTAATATGTGGTAGTTGAGGTAGTATTTGTATCTAATATGTGGTAGTTGAGGTAGTATTTGTATCTAATATGTGGTAGTTGAGGTAGTATTTGTATCTAATATGTGGTAGTTGAGGTAGTATTTGTATATGTACTAATGTGGAGGAATATAATGCTGGTGCTTGGTTGAGGCCCCTGGTTAGAGCAGCTCTGTGTCAGAGTCTCTTCCCCCTCAGCAGCTGCAGTCGGTTCCTGCTGTAACAGCTCAGTGTCTACGCAGTGTGACTGAGGGAGGTTTATGTACGGCTCTCTATCACTGTGTGAACACATAGACACTGTTAAGGTAGTGGTAACTCTGACAGTGATAAACTGCTGCATCTTCAGGCTGGGCGCCGTCGATGGTCAGAGAGAAGTCAGTGCTGCTTCCACTGCCACTAAACCGAGCTGGTGTTGGTGATACACGGGTGCTTGTATGTCTTATGAGGAGCTTGGGGGCTTCTCCAGGTTTCTGTTGGTACCAGAATATATAATATTGCTGTAAACCGCTGGGTTGGTTTTACATGTCAGAGTGACTCTGGATCCTGGACTAAAAGACTCTACTGGTGGCTGAGTCACAGTCACCTGACTGCTGGTTCCTATGGGAAACAAACAAACAAATCATTCAGTTCTCCAATAGAAAATACAAGCAAGCAAAGACGCTTCTTCTTGTCATTGAGTGGATGAACCGACCTGTTAAGGATCCACAGACCGCTGTCCACAAAAGGAGGGTGAGGTGATTCATGGTCTCCACGGTTCCTGGGGTGTTGAGTGACAGCTCAGAGTCCTGCAGTGTAGAACTCGGAGGACTTTAAATCCTCTCAGAAGCCCAGTTTCAGCTGAGCATGCAAAGCTTCCTCTCTATGGAAATGAGCCGTTTCCAGTCCCCAGACTGGGGCTGAGAGAACTCACACATTCTGGGAGGACCACTGGATCTCTTCTACAGTCACACTTTAGGAATATATTTTTCATTTCACTGAAAACAATCTGAATTCATAATCTAAGACTTTTTGTCTCATTAATTAATTTTCGGGTTTGTATAAATCCTTTAATTTTCATATTCTTGACAAATTTGAATGATATTTTTTCTTAATACGATAATAATAGATAATAACATTCTATTTGTTATAAATTCATGTTTATTACATTGCCTATTTCATGAAGTTAGTTTAGTGGGCTTTTGTTGAGAAAATCTAATGTTTGCTAGCGTGCTTTCAAGTATTTAATGAAAAATAATATTAGAATAAATCAATTTGAATAGATCCACACCTTCACATACACATTATTATAAACGTTACCAAACAGAACTTGAGGTGATCAAATATGAACTAATTCCTCGTGTGTTGTGATGAGTTAGTGTTTGTGTGTCAGTAAGATCTGCCTTCAGTGTGCGGGAGGTTTTTGTACAGCCTCTCAATGAGTTTGTATCACTGTGGTGGACTTTTGGTGGAGGCACCAAACTCATCATTAACTGTGAGTACAAGGACTCTTTTATATACCCAATATATTATACCTTTGAAAACTACCTTTACATTAAAATATGTGTGAAGATGTAAAGTTTTCAAAGGTATAATATATTGGGTATATAAAAGAGTCCTTGTACTCACAGTTAATGATGAGTTTGGTGCCTCCACCAAAAGTCCACCACAGTGATACAAACTCATTGAGAGGCCTGTACAAAACCTCCCGCACACTGAGGCAGATCTTACTGACACAACAAACCACTAACTCATCACAAACACACGAGGAATTAGTTCATATTGATCACCTCAAGTTCTGTTTGTAAACGTTTATAATAATGTGTATGTGAAGGTGTCGGATCTATTAAAATTTTTATTCTACTATTATTTTTCATTAATACTTGAAGCACGCTAGCAAACATTATATTTTCTCCAACAAAAGCCACGAAACTAACTTATGAAATAGGCCAATGTAATTAACAATGAATTATATACAAATAGAATTTATATCTATTATTATCGTATTAAGAAAAAATATCATTCAAATTTGTCAAGGAATAGAAAAATTAAAGGATTTCATAACAATACCCGAAAGTTTATAAATGAGACAAATAAGTCGTAGATTATGAATTCAGATTGTTTTCAGTGAAATGAAAAATATATTCCTACAGTGTGACTGAGAAAAGAGATTCCAGTGGTCCTCCCAGAATGTGTGAGTTCTCTCAGCCCCAGTCTGGGGAGTGGAAACGGCTCATTTCCATAGAGAGGAAGCTTTGCATGCTCAGCTGAAACTGGGCTTCTGAGAGGATTTAAAGTCCTCCGAGTTTCTACACTGCAGGACTCTGAGCTGTCACTTCAACACCCCAGGAACCGTGGAGACCATGAATCACCTCACCTCCTTTTGTGGACAGCGGTCTGTGGATCCTTAACAGGTCGGTTCATCCACTCAATGACAAGAAGAAGCGTCTTTGCTTGCTTGTATTTTCTATTGGAGAACTGAATGATTTGTTTGTTTGTTTCCCATAGGAACCAGCAGTCAGGTGACTGTGACTCAGCCACCAGTAGAGTCTGTTACTCCAGGATCCAGAGTCACTCTGACATGTAAAACCAACCCAGCGGCTTACAGCAAATATATACACTGGTACCAACAGAAACCTGGAGAAGCCCCCAAGCTCCTCATAACATATATAAGCACCCGTGAATCATCAACACCAGCTCGGTTTAGTGGCAGTGGAAGCAGCACTGACTTCTCTCTGACCATCGACGGCGCCCAGCCTGAAGATGCAGCAGTTTATCACTGTCAGAGTTACCATAGTAGCGATGTGTTCACACAGTGATAGAGAGCCGTACATAAACCTCCCTCAGTCACACTGCGTAGACACTGAGCTGTTACAGCAGGAACCGACTGCAGCTGCTGAGGGGGAAGAGACTCTGACACAGAGCTGCTCTAACCAGGGGCCTCAACCAAGCACCAGCATTATATTCCTCCACATTAGTACATATACAAATACTACCTCAACTACCACATATTAGATACAAATACTACCTCAACTACCACATATTAGATACAAATACTACCTCAACTACCACATATTAGATACAAATACTACCTCAACTACCACATATTAGATACAAATACTACCTCAAACTACCACATATAGATACAGGGTCATTACCTCCACTACCAACAACTACTACCAAACTACATTCTACAACTACTCTCAAATAGCACATATTACACACCACTGCTACTCCCCAGTACCACCCATATTACAAAACTACTTCAGCATTTTACCTCAATAACCCAAAATCCTGAAGCTGTAAGCTATTATTAAAGATGGACCTGAACAGGTTGGAAACACTTTATTGCTGCGGTTCGCCACAAGAGGGCAGCGTTCAGCTGGCTTCGAGGCACGATAGCAGCGCTACCTCACCTACTGCAACACATAACAGCCCAATTAACCAATTAAATTACATTTATCTTTCATTGCGTCGGTGTTGTTTCGTCACTCTTCTTCCTTTAAAAATTAAGAATCACCTAGCTAGGCTCAACATCCACTCAGAAAGAATATCCATGTAAAGATAATACACTTTATAACAGCAGACTCACAAGGTAATAAATGAGATTCAAAATAAGAAAAACAAGCAGGACAAAATAAACGCTTTATTACAGGAAAATATCGGGATTATTTGGATGAATCTGAACACGCAGATGTATACCAGTAGTATACCTAAGCAGCATTGCATGAAACAAATTCTGAGATGTATGGACCATCAGAGATTAGTGAAAGTTAAAGTAAGGAACCACCATGCTTTGATCATAGCAAACTAACCAATACACACATCCACACTGAGGCAACTAATGAAATGACTTGCATGCTTTTTGGATGTATAATTTACACAACTGTGTAAAATCTGAGCCAGACACATTATTTATTGTCCGTTGTCAAGTCAAACGAGTTGGAATTGGTTCCTTCAATTTCTCTCAACTTCAAGATTTGAACACCGGTACTGACAGTTGGGATATAATCTTTTGATCAATGGGAACAACCCAATGAACAAGAATGCAAATTCTACCATCTTAAAATATATGACACCTTTAATGTGTTGCTCAGAAAAATAATAATACAATCAAGGCACTTTAGGAAATATAAAACAAATCTCAATCAGTAGTGCCAAAGTCTGGGTGACAGACACACTGTTCTCACATTTCAATCACTTCCCTAATTACAACTCAGAGATGAGCCAATGTGAAAGGAATGGGTCTATCCCTTAAGACTAGTGAGCCAGCTTTGAAACATCAAAATATGGAGGAACGGTTCGGGCCAAAATGTCCATTCTTTGGTCCTTTTGCTCATCTTCAGTGTCCTTAAATGACTGTGCACCCAACACAGCTGGGTTTCCTCGACAGCCACTAGATGGCAGAGTGCTGGTTGCGCAGCGCACTGCTCTACAGCAGCTTCTGATTGAGAATTTCCCAAAGCATGACCTTCCGGAACAGAGGCATGTGACACTATGAGAGAAAGGAGGGAGGAGAGAGGAGCTGTTAGGTGTCTCTGTGTGGAGAAACGACTTCACTGACAACATTCTGTAACTTCTTGGCATTCCCCACCTGAATGTTTCAGTTCCAGGCTACAACCATTTCATGTGGAATTGGGACTGTGGCTAGCTAGACCAGTGGTTCTCAAAAATGTTTCACTAATGTACCCCATCAAGAAATTTTTTCAGTACCCATTTAAGTGATATGCTCGTATTGACTTACTCAACTTGTTATTCGGTTACTTTTCAGTTTTCTAAATTGTATTAAGGGGGTATTTATCCACTTTCTTAAAAAGGTAGCACAACCACAAAACACATATTTTTTCGTGTTCAGAGTACCCCCTGCAATCCTTCAAAGTACCCCCAGGGGGCTCACACACCCCATTTGAGAAACAGCTAGCATACCGGAGCATACCTGTTTGAAGGTGAGGGGCCTTCCTCTAGATATGTAGTCTGCGTATTTACATGCGAACACCCCACAGTCACTGCCGTTCTTCTGCTGGGGAATCTCCTGGACGTGATAAAGATAAAGATGAAACGGTATCAGCAG
>PIJE02001128.1:17343-41277 GCA_002895965.2 Coryphaenoides rupestris | reverse complement strand
CAGTCTCCCTCCCTGGACCTTCTCGTGCCTTTGGGCACCAACATGTTTCAAACATTGCATATCATCTAATCTACATGAAGGCCAAAGGATATGGAAGACACAGGAACCAGCTCTGCAGGCTGCAGACTATATCTATATACTGCACACACACACACACACACAAAGTTGTGTGTGTGTGTGTGTGGTATGTGTGTGTGTGTGTGTGTGTGTGGTCTGTCTGTGTGTGTGCGTGTGTGTGGTCTGTGTGTGCTGCAGTTAAAAGTGTGTGTGTGTGTGTGTGTGTGTGTGTGTGTGTGTTTGCTGCCACCTAGTGGACATCATCAGAGTCTGCAGCCACTAAATCGTTCAGGATCCAACACATTACAAGACACATGTCCTTTATCGACTAGTAAAGACCACAGGCTTCTTCAAATGTACGATACATGTCAAAATCGGATGATGAAATTAGAATCATAGAATGCATAAAAAGTACAAAAATCAATTAAAGTATTTATTTAGTTAAAATCGAAAATACATAGACAGATACATTCTCCTACTAATTGATCTGATCTCCACCAGGTACAACAGTTAATCGTATTATAAAATAAAGAGCCTCCGTGTGGATGTAACTTCTTAAGGTTTATTATAACTTGTGTGTGATTGACGGGTGTCTGTCAGGAGAGAGACAGCACCTCCTCCTCCTCCTCCTCCTACAAGTCAATCCTCTCCTCCTCTCAGATTCCTCTCCTCCCACCTTCAACTACTCCTACTCCTCCTCCTCCTCCTCCTCCTCCCACAGCTGGAGGCTCTGTCTCCTCAGGGATTCACACTATTACATCTTCTCATGCTTGTCAATGTTTACTGAGCAAAATAAGAAACAACTATTGCTTGAATTGTCATGGTGGTGTAGTGGTGAGCAGAGCTGCCTTCCAAGCAGTTGCCTGTGGTTCGATGTCCTGTCCTCGTAAGCCTCTTTGGTTTTGATGTGTCCTACAGTTTACAGAGTTCAGAGGAGGAATGTTGGTCAATCACATCTGTGGTGGCCAACGTGCCAACTTCATGTCTCTCACTGTTTGATAACCACACACTTCCTCAATGATCACCAACACACTCACTCACGATGGCCGGTCAGTGGAGTTGACCGGCCATCGTCAGCCAGCCAACACACAGAGAGGACTAGAGTGGGTGTTCAGCTAAGCTAAGCTAAAATGTACAGGCGGGAATCGAACCCGGGTCAACCCGCGCGGGAGCCGTGTGTCGTTAAGCTTAACTCCCTTAACTTTTATCATTCATTCTCTATGGTAGTTCCTTACACTACGGATGTAATATATCTTTGGCCACGACGACGACGACAACAACAACAACAAAACAACAACGAAACGTCAAGTTTATCAAACGTAAGTCTGGCCCGTTACCACGTAACGTTAATTCAACCTAAACCGATTCAACAAGATGTTTGTTTTCATGTTTTCTTAGCCTTGACAGGTTGTCACTAGATTTGTTGTGAGGTAGTAACTGTTACATTAACGTCAGGTGAGTGTATATAACGTCACGTATTAAGTAGAAACTCACCATTTTAACTGCATACTACAATATGTGATTAATGTCCTGTACTACGTTGTGCTTTTAGTGTGTTTTAGTGTTACCAACGTTACCTGCAAGGGTGTAGGTTTCAGATATATCCTATAACGTTACATGTAAGATGGGAGTTTGCAAAGTTACATTTTTTTACTGTTATTAGCTGTTACATTAATACATTGTGTCCTCCCATCTATCTGTCTATCTGTATACTTGTCTGTGTAATATAAAGGCCCTCAGAGACCCAGAACAGACCTCCACCACAGACACGGTCCACCTCACCCCAGACTGGGATGGACCTGAGAAGTCCAGTCCACTAGCAGCCAGTTCACCCGAACACACACAAGGGGGCGCCAGCTCTACCGTGTCGGCCTACGTGGCTATTTAGCTTCACTCTTATCTGTTAGACCTGAGAGGCCTTGAAGATGCGCTCTGTTACGTCTCCATATGAGACCATAATGCTCATAACTTCTGCATTCTTTTCTCCCAACCCAGAGGCATGACTAGCACGTCCAGAACCGTATATATGTTCTATGTATCTCAATAAACTTTGAATCATTCCGGGTGATGCTGCCTCTGGTGTCACATTGATTCCTGAGCTCGCTGCTACGCTAACAGACAATCCTGAAACTGATCCTGAACCTCAGCCACATTAGATGACCGCTTAGCAGCATCAGCAGCACGAAAAGCTGCAGCATTGAGTTTATTCAAGAGATGTGGAGTCGTGCTGCAGAACAAATAGTGACGTTGACAAAGCAGGTGGAGCCGAGGGAGAAGCAACGTAGCAGCTTCCCAGTAGGTCAACACTGGCCTGTCCAGCAGGGGGTATAGCAGAGGCACCAACACCCACAATGATTCAAAGTTTATTCAAAACCAGATGTATTGCTTATTATGAAACAAGTTAGTTTCTCCACCATTTTGAGTGCAGGGTTAAAGCTGTGGTGTGTATCTCTGAATGAGCAAAGTGTTGGTTGTGTGGATGTTGTTGGACAGTGTGTTCACTGTATCCAGTGGACCAGTGTCAGTCATAGAGCCACTGCTGCTGACGTGACCCATGTGTGTCACACTGACTTTATGTCACTTCATAAAACACTAGTTCAGGGGGAAGTCCAGGTTTCTGCAGATACCAACTTAGAAACATGTAAAAGTACGTCTCAGAAGACATTCAGTATCTCTCACCAACACATAGGAACCCTACTAGCGTGCTGAGTGGTGGAAACAGAAACATATTCATCAGGTTTGTGTCTATGAGTCAAACACCAAACCGACATGGCTAAAAGACGTGCTTCATGAAACGTATTCTGTGAGCAGTGAACTGGAGCTATTCAAATGAAGTCCACTTTTAGCAGATGTGCACCTGTGTCTCTTGAGGGACAGAAAGTCAGTGGAGATCAACAGACCCAGTGCTGTATAGAGCTATGAATATAGATCAACAGACCCAAGTGCTGTACAGAGCTATGAATATAGATCAACAGACCCAAGTGTTGTATAGAGCTATGAATATAGATCAACAGAGCCAGTGCTGTATAGAGCTATGAATATAGATCAACAGACCCAAGTGCTGTACAGAGCTATGAATATAGATCAACAGACCCAAGTGCTGTACAGAGCTATGAATATAGATCAACAGACCCAAGTGCTGTACAGAGCTATGAATATAGATCAACAGACCCAAGTGTTGTATAGAGCTATGAATATAGATCAACAGAGCCAGTGCTGTATAGAGCTATGAATATAGATCAACAGACCCAGTGTTGTATAGAGCTATGAATATAGATCAACAGAGCCAGTGTTGTATAGATCTATGTATTTGGAGGAGTGTTGGTCAATCAAATCTCTGGTGGCCAACTTGCCAAGTTTATAAATATCGCTCCACAATCAGTCGACTAAATGAGGGGACACCCGGATTTGAACCGGGGACCTCTTGTCACCGGTTCAAACGTCACTGTTTGTTATGCAGCACGACTTCTCATCTATTGAATAAACTCAATGCTGCACCTTTTTGTGCTGCAAAAAGTAGGTCTAATTCCCAGTAGGTCAACACTGGCCTCTAGAGTGGGGGGGTATAGCTCAGTGGTAGAGCATTTGACTGCAGATCAAGAGGTCTCCGGGTGTCCCCTCATTTAGTTGACTGATCGTGGATGCTAACCGGTATTTAAAGGACACATGTACGGCCTAACTATCATTATGGAACGCCTGCACATTGTAACACACAACTAAAACTCTGAGCTGCGATGGCCGGGAATCGAACCCGGGTCAACTGCTTGGAAGGCAGCTATGCTGTGGAGAGAGAGAACCTCCACTGTAGAAACATTCCACAGGGAGGCGGAGTCACAGGAGGGAGAAGGGAGGGGCAAGAGCAGGGGGGAGGAAGAGGAGGAGAGAGAGGAGGGAGGAAGGGTAGAGCAGCAGACAGCAGGTCTCTCCTGGCTGCTACCCTAAACATCTGACCCTCAGAGACCCAGAACAGACCTCCACCACAGACACGGTCCACCTCACCCCGGACTGGGATGGACCTGAGAAGTCCAGTCCACTAGCAGCCAGTTCACCTGAACGGTATATCAAATACTGAGTCAGCAAAATAAGAATGCATTCACTTTCCATTGCGATGGCCTCATAGTGGTGAGCATAGCTGTTCTCCAACCGTATGCAGTTGGTCCGGGTTCGATTCCCGGCCATCCCACCCCGGATACATGTTTGGTTGTGTGCTCCAGTTTACAGGGTTTAGATGATATGGTGTCCGGTAAATAATACACAATACGCTAAAAGTGAAATCAGAGAGACTGGGAGACAGTGCAGCGATGGTGGTGAGCATAGCTGCCTTCCAAGCATGACCCGGGTTCGATTCCCGGCCATCGCAGCTCCGTTAATTTGTGGTTCTGATGGGGGTGCTCTGTTTATTTGCGGTTCTGATGGGGGGGGCTCCGTTAATCGCGTCACTACGCATGTCAACACTGAGCCATGTGGATTTGCGGAGATGGAAAAATGTCTGGTCCAAGGTCTGGTTGCATTTAGTAAAAAGTAGTGACGTGCAAAATGTAATATTTGTGATCAGATCATAGCTGATCAGACCAACTCTTCTAATTTAATGAAGCGTTTAATCTCTCACGTCATGAACCTGAGACAAGAGAGCTGCACTGTGTTTGACTGTAAACACCGACCACTAACGTTACTACTGGTGGTAACGATAACGATCACGGGGAACAGACTGCTTCCTCAACATGGATAGAGTCAGTTAACAATGTGGACATTTTAAACTGAAAATGCATCAATCTGGTGCAATTTGAGAGCTTCTTTCTCTGTGTGTGAAAATGTTAGACATTTTCAAGTTAAAACTATAAAACATAATCTGGTGAACTTAACATTAAAGCTCAGTTTTCGTTCTGTTGTGGGCCGCCACAAATAAATCAATGTATGGGAAACACGGCCTAGTTTACTAATTGTCTAAGTGAAAAAGGAGCAATAAATATTTCATACTTGAAATGAATGACACTTGGACTCTTTCTATTTGGAAAAACTAATGTAAAAAGACTTGTATTACAGTAAAAACATGTTCCGGCGATTGCATTATGAAATGTGCTTTTATTTACACATGGGTATTGAAAATCGAAAAATCTGAAACGATACCCAGCCCTAGTCATATGTCTGGCAAACACAGATTGTTATTTAAAATAAAGAATCTTCAGTGTGAACAGAACGGTACAGTGAACATACAAACGCCATTGCAGGTTGGTAAACATTAACACAAACATCTTGTTGAATCGGTTTAGGTTGAATTAACGTTACGTGGTAACGGGCCAGACTTACGTTTGATAAACTTGACGTTTCGTTGTTGTTTTGTTGTTGTTGTTGTCGTCGTCGTGGTGGCCAAAGATATATTACATCCGTAGTGTAAGGAACTACCATAGAGAATGAATGATAAAAGTTAAGGGAGTTAAGCTTAACGACACACGGCTCCCGCGCGGGTGACCCGGGTTCGATTCCCGCCTGTACATTTTAGCTTAGCTTAGCTGAACACCCACTCTAGTCCTCTCTGTGTGTTGGCTGGCTGACGATGGCCGGTCAACTCCACTGACCGGCCATCGTGAGTGAGTGTGTTGGTGATCATGTAGGAAGTGTGTGGTTATCAAACAGTGAGAGACATGAAGTTGGCACGTTGGCCACCACAGATGTGATTGACCAACGTTCCTCCTCTGAACTCTGTAAACTGTAGGACACATCAAAACCAAAGAGGCTTACGAGGACAGGACATCAAACCACAGGCAACTGCTTGGAAGGCAGCTCTGCTCACCACTACACCACCATGACAATTCAAGCAATAGTTGTTTCTTATTTTGCTCAGTAAACATTGACAAGCATGAGAAGATGGACTGGGATGATGTAATAGTGTGAATATCAAACTGCAATGGTGTTCATATGTTTCCTGTACCGTTCTGTTCACTCTTAAGTTTCAATAACTGTTTACCAGACACATGATCAACCAAAGTGTATCATGATCTCAACCCTGTACATTGTAACACACAACCAAACACATCTGAGCTGCGATGGCCGGGAATCGAACCAGGGTCAACTGCTTGGAAGGCAGCTATGCTCACCACTATACCACCATCACTACATCCAGAGGAGACCCTGAGGAGACAGAGCCTCCAGCTGTGGGAGGAGGAGGAGGAGGAGGGAGGAGTTGAAGGTGGGAGGAGAGAGGAGAGGAATCTGAGAGGAGGAGAGGATCGACTCGTAGGTTCATATACAAGTACTCACCGTTCAGGTGAACTGGCTGCTAGTGGACTGGACTTCTCAGGTCCATCCCAGTCTGGGGTGAGGTGGACCGTGTCTGTGGTGGAGGTCTGTTCTGGGTCTCTGAGGGTCAGATGTTTAGGGTAGCAGCCAGGAGAGACCTGCTGTCTGCTGCTCTACCCTTCCTCCCTCCTCTCTCTCCTCCTCTTCCTCCCCCCTGCTCTTGCCCCTCCCTTCTCTCTCCTGCAACTCCGCCTCCCTGTGGAATGTTTCTACAGTGGAGGTTCTCTCTCTCCACAGAGCAGTGTAGCGATGGTGGTATAGTGGTGAGCATAGCTGCCTTCCAAGCAGTTGACCCGGGTTCGATTCCCGGCCATCGCAGCTCAGAGTTTTAGTTGTGTGCTACAATGTGCAGGCTTTCCATAATGATAGTTAGGCCGTACATGTGTCCTTTAAATACCGGTTAGCATCCACGATGAGTCAACTAAATGAGGGGACACCCGGAGACCTCTTGATCTGCAGTCAAATGCTCTACCACTGAGCTATACCCCCCCACTCTAGAGGCCAGTGTTGACCTACTGGGAATTAAACCTACTTTATGCAGCATTGAATTTATTCAAGAGATGTGAAGTCGTGCTGCATAACAAACAGTGACGTTTGAACCGGTGACAAGAGGTCCCCGGTTCAAATCCGGGTGTCCCCTCATTTAGTCGACTGATTGTGGACGGTAAGCGATATTTATAAACTTGGCAAGTTGGCCACCAGAGATTTGATTGACCAACACTCCTCCAAATACATAGCTCTATACAACACTGGCTCTGTTGATCTATATTCATAGCTCTATACAACACTGGGTCTGTTGATCTATATTCATAGCTCTATACAACACTGGGTCTGTTGATCTATATTCATAGCTCTATACAGCACTTGGGTCTGTTGATCTATATTCATAGCTCTATACAACACTTGGGTCTGTTGATCTATATTCATAGCTCTATACAGCACTTGGGTCTGTTGATCTATATTCATAGCTCTATACAGCACTGGGTCTGTTGATCTCCACTGACTTTCTGTCCCTCAAGAGACACAGGTGCACATCTGCTTAAACTGGACTTCATTTGAATAGCTCCAGTTCACTGCTCACAGAATACGTTTCATGAAGCACGTCTTTTAGCCATGTCGGTTTGGTGTTTGACTCATAGACACAAACCTGATGAATATGTTTCTGTTTCCACCACTCAGCACGCTAGTAGGGTTCCTATGTGTTGGTGAGAGATACTGAATGTCTTCTGAGACGTACTTTTACATGTTTCTAAGTTGGTATCTGCAGAAACCTGGACTTCCCCCTGAACTAGTGTTTTATGAAGTGACATAAAGTCAGTGTGACACACATGGGTCACGTCAGCAGCAGTGGCTCTATGACTGACACTGGTCCACTGGATACAGTGAACACACTGTCCAACAACATCCACACAACCAACACTTTGCTCATTCAGAGATACACACCACAGCTTTAACCCTGCACTCAAAATGGTGGAGAAACTAACTTGTTTCATCATAAGCAATACATCTGGTTTTGAATAAACTTTGAATCATTCTGGGTGATGGTGCCTCTGCTATACCCCCTGCTGGAGAGGCCAGTGTTGACCTACTGGGAAGCTGCTACGTTGCTTCTCCCTCGGCTCCACCTGCTTTGTCAACGTCACTATTTGTTCTGCAGCACGACTCCACATCTCTTGAATAAACTCAATGCTGCAGCTTTTCGTGCTGCTGATGCTGCTAAGCGGTCATCTAATGTGGCTGAGGTTCAGGATCAGTTTCAGGATTGTCTGTTAGCGTAGCAGCGAGCTCAGGAATCAATGTGACACCAGAGGCAGCATCACCCAGAATGATTCAAAGTTTATTGAGATACATAGAACATATATACGGTTCTGGACGTGCTAGTCATGCCTCTGGGTTGGGAGAAAAGAATGCAGAAGTTATGAGCATTATGGTCTCATATGGAGACGTAACAGAGCGCATCTTCAAGGCCTCTCAGGTCTAACAGATAAGAGTGAAGCTAAATAGCCACGTAGGCCGACACGGTAGAGCTGGCGCCCCCTTGTGTGTGTTCGGGTGAACTGGCTGCTAGTGGACTGGACTTCTCAGGTCCATCCCAGTCTGGGGTGAGGTGGACCGTGTCTGTGGTGGAGGTCTGTTCTGGGTCTCTGAGGGCCTTTATATTACACAGACAAGTATACAGATAGACAGATAGATGGGAGGACACAATGTATTAATGTAACAGCTAATAACGGTAAAGAAATGTAACTTTGCAAACTCCCATCTTACATGTAACGTTATAGGATATATCTGAAACCTACACCCTTGCAGGTAACGTTGGTAACACTAAAACACACTAAAAGCACAACGTAGTACAGGACATTAATCACATATTGTAGTATGCAGTTAAACTGGTGAGTTTTTACTTAATACGTGACGTTATATACACTCACCTGACGTTAATGTAACAGTTACTACCTCACAACAAATCTAGTGACAACCTGTCAAGGCTAAGAAAACATGAAAACAAACATCTTGTTGAATCGGTTTAGGTTGAATTAACGTTACGTGGTAACGGGCCAGACTTACGTTTGATAAACTTGACGTTTCGTTGTTGTTTTGTTGTTGTTGTTGTCGTCGTCGTGGCCAAAGATATATTACATCCGTAGTGTAAGGAACTACCTTAGAGAATGAATGATAAAAGTTAAGGGAGTTAAGCTTAACGACACACGGCTCCCGCGCGGGTTGACCCGGGTTCGATTCCCGCCTGTACATTTTAGCTTAGCTTAGCTGAACACCCACTCTAGTCCTCTCTGTGTGTTGGCTGGCTGACGATGGCCGGTCAATTCCACAGACCGGCCATCGTGAGTGAGTGTGTTGGTGATCATTGAGGAAGTGTGTGGTTATCAAACAGTGAGAGACATGAAGTTGGCACGTTGGCCACCACAGATGTGATTGACCAACGTTCCTCCTCTGAACTCTGTAAACTGTAGGACACATCAAAACCAAAGAGGCTTACGAGGACAGGACATCAAACCACAGGCAACTGCTTGGAAGGCAGCTCTGCTCACCACTACACCACCATGACAATTCAAGCAATAGTTGTTTCTTATTTTGCTCAGTAAACATTGACAAGCATGAGAAGATGGACTGGGATGATGTAATAGTGTGAATACCGTCAATCACACACAAGTTATAATAAACCTTAAGAAGTTACATCCACACGGAGGCTCTTTATTTTATAATACGATTAACTGTTGTACCTGGTGGAGATCAGATCAATTAGTAGGAGAATGTATCTGTCTCTGTATTTTCGATTTTAACTAAATAAATACTTTAATTGATTTAGTACTTTTTATGCATTCTATGATTCTAATTTCATCATCCGATTTTGACATGTATCGTACATTTGAAGAAGCCTGTGGTCTTTACTAGTCGATAAAGGACATGTGTCTTGTAATGTGTTCGATCCTGAACGATTTAGTGGCTGCAGACTCTGATGATGTCCACTAGGTGGCAGCAAACACACACACACACACAGACACACACACACACTTTGTGTGTGTGTGTGTGTGTGTGGTCTGTGTGTGCTGCAGTTAAAAACAGTAAATGAGTTCCTGTTCGTCTCAATTGTGACCCGTAATTGACGGGAAGTGAGCAAGTTGCAGTCCAGATGTTTCCATGGAACCTCAGCTGTCGCTCCAATTCAGTGCCAAGAGTTGTTACTATGGCTGGGCGATGGTTGTTTAATTGGCAATTAATAATTTTATAATAAATCTTGTGTGTGAATACCGTTCAGGTGAACTGGCTGCTAGTGGACTGGACTTCTCAGGTCCATCCCAGTCTGGGGTGAGGTGGACCGTGTCTGTGGTGGAGGTCTGTTCTGGGTCTCTGAGGGTCAGATGTTTAGGGTAGCAGCCAGGAGAGACCTGCTGTCTGCTGCTCTACCCTTCCTCCCTCCTCTCTCTCCTCCTCTTCCTCCCCCCTGCTCTTGCCCCTCCCTTCTCTCTCCTGCAACTCCGCCTCCCTGTGGAATGTTTCTACAGTGGAGGTTCTCTCTCTCCACAGAGCAGTGTAGCGATGGTGGTATAGTGGTGAGCATAGCTGCCTTCCAAGCAGTTGACCCGGGTTCGATTCCCGGCCATCGCAGCTCAGAGTTTTAGTTGTGTGCTACAATGTGCAGGCTTTCCATAATGATAGTTAGGCCGTACATGTGTCCTTTAAATACCGGTTAGCATCCACGATGAGTCAACTAAATGAGGGGACACCCGGAGACCTCTTGATCTGCAGTCAAATGCTCTACCACTGAGCTATACCCCCCCACTCTAGAGGCCAGTGTTGACCTACTGGGAATTAAACCTACTTTTTGCAGCACAAAAAGGTGCAGCATTGAGTTTATTCAAGAGATGTGAAGTCGTGCTGCATAACAAACAGTGACGTTTGAACCGGTGACAAGAGGTCCCCGGTTCAAATCCGGGTGTCCCCTCATTTAGTCGACTGATTGTGGACGGTAAGCGATATTTATAAACTTGGCAAGTTGGCCACCAGAGATTTGATTGACCAACACTCCTCCAAATACATAGATCTATACAACACTTGCGTCTGTTGATCTATATTCATAGCTCTATACAGCACTTGGGTCTGTTGATCTATATTCATAGCTCTATACAGCACTGGCTCTGTTGATCTATATTCATAGCTCTATACAGCACTGGGTCTGTTGATCTATATTCATAGCTCTATACAGCACTGGCTCTGTTGATCTATATTCATAGCTCTATACAACACTTGGGTCTGTTGATCTATATTCATAGCTCTATACAGCACTGGGTCTGTTGATCTCCACTGACTTTCTGTCCCTCAAGAGACACAGGTGCACATCTGCTAAAACTGGACTTCATTTGAATAGCTCCAGTTCACTGCTCACAGAATACGTTTCATGAAGCACGTCTTTTAGCCATGTCGGTTTGGTGTTTGACTCATAGACACAAACCTGATGAATATGTTTCTGTTTCCACCACTCAGCACGCTAGTAGGGTTCCTATGTGTTGGTGAGAGATACTGAATGTCTTCTGAGACGTACTTTTACATGTTTCTAAGTTGGTATCTGCAGAAACCTGGACTTCCCCCTGAACTAGTGTTTTATGAAGTGACATAAAGTCAGTGTGACACACATGGGTCACGTCAGCAGCAGTGGCTCTATGACTGACACTGGTCCACTGGATACAGTGAACACACTGTCCAACAACATCCACACAACCAACACTTTGCTCATTCAGAGATACACACCACAGCTTTAACCCTGCACTCAAAATGGTGGAGAAACTAACTTGTTTCATCATAAGCAATACATCTGGTTTTATTATCTTTAAGCTAAATGAATTAAAAAAGGACAGAAGACACACGATCAGAAATGATAGATTTTTTTTACAATTTTATTAAATGTTCAACATGTGACAAATCCAAGCAAGGGGTAAGAACCAGAAAGCATAGCTAAAGGATGAAAGACGTGTTATATTAATGTAGAGCATCACAAGCTGCAGTGCTGCCTCAGACAGACACATATAAAGCACACGTGTCAGAGGACATTTGTATTCTACAGTACTTCCATGCTGGAGCCTCTCTACTCTGAACACTGGCCAGGATCCAGGCTTTGAGTGACAGGCGAGCTGCCGTCCTTACTGGCCTCACAGCTCACTGAGCCCGCCTTCCTCCACCGGTCCGCAGGGAGGCTCAAGGCGCTGCTCCAGCTGTAGCGGCCATCTTTACCCAGGACCCCCGGGCCGTCCGACGCCCCCCCAGACCCGCCGCTGCCCCCCACCTTCCAGCCGAGCTTCCAGTCTGAGGGGAAGCCCCCAGTGGCCACACACAGCAGTGTAGCACTGCCCTGCTCCAGCTGCACTCTGGAGGGAGAGAGGAGGCTCAGCGTGGGCTGCACCACTCCCACTGGAAGAGAGAGAGAGGAGACACGTGGACAACAGTGAACATCACCACTCATAGGGAGCACACAGGGAAGGGAGCTGCAATATTCACCAAGAGTGGACATTGTGGATTGGACATTGAGACCGCTTCATTCCTGACGCATTTTCAATGTTTCAACAACTGTCAGGTGGCAGAACATTTCTTAAAATGTCTTTCTTTCACTTCCCTTTTCTGACATTTTATTTTACATTGCGGCCAAATAATACAGAATCATGTATATTAGGACATTTTATGCACACAAATCCATTACAAATTAAATATTATATTCATTAGATTATTTTTTGAAACTGAACTTGAATGATATTTGTTGGCCCATTTCATGAAGTACAAAGCAAATCAATTATATTCTTAGTAAATCATGAATGCTCATCATAATGAAGTCTTTGGAAAACCAAAGTCAACAATTATATTTAATGACAAACCTTAATAAAATTCTATATTTACATCACTGTCCTTAACCTAGTCAATGAAAAAATGAAAAATAAGTATTTACAATAAAAGGTTACAAATCTTTACATCTTCACACATATTTTAATCTGAAGGTAGTTTTCAAAGGTATAATATATCAGGTATAGAAAAGAGTCCTTCTACTTACAGTCAACGATGAGTTTGGTGCCTCCACCAAAAGTCCACCACAGTGATACAAACTCATTAAGAGGCTGTACAAAAACCTCTCACACACTGAACACACATCTCACTGACTCACTAACACTTGCTTCTCACTCCAATCTATCAATTATTCAATATGTGAGTCACTAAACACATTGTTCTTAGTGTCTGTCAATTGTTTGCATGTAGATGGATTTAATACATTGTATTTATTATACATTTAATTTCAATAAAATCTTTGAAGGCACAATCACAAACAGCTGCTTGTTTCAACTCTAAGTCCACTAATTTAACTTAACGAAAAACCTTCAACACAATGTAATAAATATGCATTTATAATAAACAGAATAATGTATTATAACCTCTTATTCTGGTTTTGGGTAAAAATAAAATGAGCATATATTCCGGATGAAATCATACAAACCAAGATCAAATGAACAAGAGAAAATGTTTTGTAGATTATAATTTCCATTAGTTTCCAGCAAAACTATGTTTGTATTCCAAAGTGTGGATGCAGAAGAGATCCAGTGGTCCTCCCAGAATGTGTGAGTTCTCTCAGCCCCAGTCTGGGGAGTGGAAACAGCTCATTTCCATAGAGAGGAAGCTTTGCATGCTCAGCTGAAACTGGGCTTCTGAGAGGATTTAAAGTCCTCCGAGTTCTACACTGCAGGACTCTGAGCTGTCACTCAACACCCCAGAAACCGTGGCAACCATGAATCACCTCAACCTCCTCTTGTGGACAGCGGTCTGTGGATCCTTAACAGGTCGGTTCATTCCACTCAATCAAAATGTGGAGCATCCTTCTTTGGTTGCCTGAGCTTTCTATTGGATAACTCAATGTTGTGTTGGTTTGTTTTCTACAGGAACCAGCAGTCAGGTGACTGTGACTCAGACACCAGTAGTGTCTGTTACTCCAGGATCCACAGCCACTGTGACCTGTAAAACCAACCCAGCAGTTTACCATGATAGTAGTTATGGACACTTCTATTCTGGTACCAACAGAAACCTGGAGAAGCCCCCAAGCTCCTCATAAAATATGGAAACCAACTTGTATCACCAACACCAGCTCGGTTTAGTGGCAGTGGAAGCAGCACTGACTTCTCTCTGACCATCAACGGCGTCCAGCCTGAAGATGCAGCAGTTTATTACTGTCAGAGTTACCATAGTGGTTATGTGTTCACACAGTGATAGAGAGCCGTACATAAACCTCCCTCAGTCACACTGCGTAGACACTAAGCTGTTACAGCAGGAACCGACTGCAGCTGCTGAGGGGGAAGAGACTCTGACACAGAGCTGCTCTAACCAGGGGCCTCAACCAAGCACCAGCATTATATTCCTCCACATTAGTACATATACAAGTACTACCTCAACTACCACATAGTACATATACAAGTACTACCTCAACTACCACATAGTACATATACAAGTACTACCTCAACTACCACATAGTACATATACAAGTACTACCTCAACTACCACATAGTACATATACAAGTACTACCTCAACTACCACATAGTACATATACAAGTACTACCTCAACTACCACATAGTACATATACAAGTACTACCTCAACTACCACATAGTACATATACAAGTACTACCTCAACTACCACATAGTACATATACAAGTACTACCTCAACTACCACATAGTACATATACAAGTACTACCTCAACTACCACATAGTACATATACAAGTACTACCTCAACTACCACATAGTACATATACAAGTACTACCTCAACTACCACATAGTACATATACAAGTACTACCTCAACTACCACATAGTACATATACAAGTACTACCTCAACTACCACATAGTACATATACAAGTACTACCTCAACTACCACATAGTACATATACAAGTACTACCTCAACTACCACATAGTACATATACAAGTACTACCTCAACTACCACATAGTACATATACAAGTACTACCTCAACTACCACATAGTACATATACAAGTACTACCTCAACTACCACATAGTACATATACAAGTACTACCTCAACTACCACATAGTACATATACAAGTACTACCTCAACTACCACATAGTACATATACAAGTACTACCTCAACTACCACATATACAAGTACTACCTCAACTACCACATAGTACATATACAAGTACTACCTTAACTACCACATAGTACATATACAAGTACTACTACACAGTACATCAACTACTCACTACCCATAGTACATACAAACTACTCAACTACCACATGTACATATACAAGTACTACCTCAACTACCACATAGTACATATACAACTACAACCTCAACTACCACATAGAACATATACAAGTACTACCTCAACTACCACATAGTACTATCAACTACATCATACTACATATACAAGTACTACCTCAACTACCACATAGTACATATACAAGTACTACCTCAACTACCACATAGTACATATACAAGTACTACCTCAACGACCACATTAGTACATATAACAAGTACTACCTCAACAACCACATTAGTACACATACAAGTACTACCGTCAACGACCACATAGTACTACCTCAACGACCACCATAGTAAACATACAAGTACTACCTCCAACGACCACATAGTGACACCCTCAACTACCAACATCAGTACATATACAAGTACGACCTCAACTACCACATAGTACATATACAAGTACTACCTCAACTAACCACATAGTACCATCTACAAGTAACTTACCACAACGACCACATAGTACATCTACAAGTACTACCGTCAAACTACCACATAGTACACTATACAAGTACTACCTCAACTACCCCCATAGTAAATATACAAGTACTACCTCAACTTACCACATAGGTACATATACAAGTACTACCCTCAACTACACATAGTACATTACAAGTACGGGACCTCAACTACCACATATTACATGATACAAGTACTACCTCGAACTACCACATAGTACATATACAGGTACTAACCCTCAACTACCACATAGTACATATACAAGTACTACCTCAACTACCACATAGTACATTTACAAGTACTACCTCAACTAGCACATAGTACATATACAAGTACTACCTCAACTACCACATAGTACATATACAAGTACTACCTCAACTACCACATAGTACATATACAAATACTACCTCAACTACCACATAGTACATATACAAGTACTACCTCAACTACCACATAGTACATATACAAGTACTACCTCAAGTACCACATCGTACATATACAAGGACTACCTCAACTACCACATAGTACATATACAAGTACTTACCTCAACTACCACATAGTACATCTACAGTACTACCTCAACTACCACATAGTACATATACAAGTACTACCTCAACTACCACATAGTACATATACAAGTACTACCTCAACTACCACATAGTACATATACAAGTACTACCTCAAACTAACCACATAGTACATATACAAGTACTACCTCAAGTACCACATCGTACATATACAAGGACTACCTCAACTACCACATAGTACATCTACAAGTACTACCTCAACGACCACATAGTACATCTACAAGTACTACCTCAACTACCACATAGTACATATACAAGTACTACCTCAACTACCACATAGTACATATACAAGTACTACCTCAACTACCACATAGTACATATACAAGTACTACCTCAACTACCACATAGTACATATACCAAAGTACTACCTCAACTACCACATAGTACATATACAAGTACTACCTCAACTACCACAATAGTAAATATACCAAGTACTACCTCAACTACCACATAGTACATCTACAGTACTACCTCAACTAGTGTATCAATTACAACCCTGTTACATTACCGTCAACTACCACATAGTAACTATACAAGTACTACCTCACTACCCCCATAGTACATATACAAGGACTACCTCATACCCGGGTACATATACAAGTACTTGACTACCAGCTATGACTCACCACATACACATACGCCCAACTTCATGTACATAACTGTACTACCGTTCAACTACCACATAGTACATATAAAGTACTACCTTCAAACTACCACGATAGTCTACAAGGCTCATCACACCATGAGTACCATACATTGCTCAACTACCACAGATAAGATAAACCAACATACAAGACTAATAAGACTGACATATGTTGTGGTTATGTATTCAAAGTTATGTTAATATTGAGTGTAATCTATGACCGGTTTGACCTCCCGCCCGGTCCCATCCATCCATCTTTCAAATACTGAGTCAGCAAAATAAGATGCATTCACTTTCCATTGCGATGGCCTCATAGTGGTGAGCATAGCTGTTCTCCAACCATATGCAGTTGGTCCGGGTTCGATTCCCGGCCATCCCACCCCGGATACATTTTGGTTGTGTGCTCCAGTTTACAAGGGTTAGATGATTATGGTGTCTGGTAAATAATACGCAATACGCTAAAAGTGAAATCAGAGAGACTGGAAAGTGAAATCAGAGAGTCTGGGAGTTAGTGCAGTGATGGTGGTTTAGTGGTGAGCATAGCTGCCTTCCAAGCAGTGAACACCTTCGGGTTCGATTCCCCGGCCATCGCGAGCTCCGTTAATTTGTGGTTTTGATGGGGGGGGGTTGCTCTGTTAATTGCGCTTCTGATGGGGGGGGGGCTCCGTTAATTGTGTCACTACGCATGTCAACACTAGAGCCATGTTGGATTTGCGGAGATGGAAAAATGTCCGGTCCAAGGTCTGGTTGCATTTAGTAAAAAGTAAGTGACGTGCAAATGTAATATTTGTGATCAGATCATAGCTGATTCAGACCAACTCTTCTAATTTAATGCAGCGTTTAATTCTCTCACGTCATGAACCTGAGACAAGAGAGCTGCACTGTGTTTGACTGTAAAACACCATGACCACTAACGTTACTACTGGTGGTAACGTTTAACGATCACGGGGAAAGACTGCTTCCTCAACATGGATAGAGTCAGTTAACAATGTGGACATTTTAAACAGAAAATGCATCAATCTGGTGCAATTTGAGAGCTTCTTTCTCTGTGTGTGAAATGTTAGACATTTTCAAGTTAAAACTATAAAACATAATCTGGTGAATTTATCATTAAAGCTCAGTTTTCATTCTGTTGTGGGCCGCCACAAATAAATCAATGTACGGGAAACACGGCCTAGTTTACAAATTGTCTAAGTGAAAAAGGAGCAATAAATATTTCATACTTGAAATGAATGACACTTGGACTCTTTCTATTTGGAAAAAACTAATGTAAAAAGACTTGTATTACAGTAAAAATATGTTCCGGCGATTGCATTATGAAATGTGCTTTTATTTACACATGGGTATCGAAAATCGAAAATACATAGACAAATACATTCTCCTACTAATTGATCTGATCTCCACCAGGTACAAAAGTTACTCGTATTATAAAACAAAGAGCCTCCGTGTGGATGTAACTTCTTAAGGTTTATTATAACTTGTGTGTGATTGACGGGTGTCTGTCAGGAGAGAGACAGCACCTCCTCCTCCTCCTCCTACGAGTCGATCCTCTCCTCCTCTCAGATTCCTCTCCTCTCTCCTCCTCCTCCTCCTCCTCCTCCTCCCACAGCTGGAGGCTCTGTCTCCTCATGGTCTCCTCTGGATGTAGTGATGGTGGTATAGTGGTGAGCATAGCTGCCTTCCAAGCAGGTGACCTGGGTTTGATTCCTGGCCATCCCAGAACTCATATTTATTTTATTTCTTTTGTAAACTTGGATGATGATGATGACACATCGGTACATACGTCACATATCTGGCAAAGACGCAATAAGCAGAACGTATAATTAAAAATAAACCAACATACAGACTAATAAAGACTGACATATGTTGTGGTTATGTATTCAAAGTTATGTTAATATTGAGCGTAATCTATGACCGGTTTGACCTCCCGCCCGGTCCCATCCATCCATCCTTTCAAATACTGAGTCAGCAAAATAAGAATGCATTCACTTTCCATTGCGATGGCCTCATAGTGGTGAGCATAGCTGTTCTCCAACCATATGCAGTTGGTCCGGGTTCGATTCCCGGCCATCCCACCCCGGATACATTTTTGGTTGTGTGCTCCAGTTTACAGGGTTTAGATGATATGGTGTCTGGTAAATAATACACAATACGCTAAAAGTGAAATCAGAGAGACTGGAAAGTGAAATCAGAGAGACTGGGAGTCAGTGCAGCGATGGTGGTATAGTGGTGAGCATAGCTGCCTTCCAAGCAGTTGACCCGGGTTCGATTCCCGGCCATCGCAGCTCAGACGTGTTTAGTTGTGTGTTACAATGTACAGGGTTGAGATCATGATACACTTTGAATGAAAACTGTTATTTAAAATGAAGAAACATCAGTGTGAACAGAACGGTGCAGGAAACATACAAACGCCATTGCATTTGCACCATTACATATTCTCATAACTATTGCTTGAGTTGTCATGGTCGTGTAGTGGTGAGCAGAGCTGCCTTCCAAGCAGTTGTCCGCAGTTAGATTTCCTGTCCTCGTGAAGGCTGATCCATACTCCACGAGAACTTTGTTCGGGAGCTATGCTCACCACTATACCACCATCATTACACTGCTCTGTGGAGAGAGAGAACCTCCACTGTAGAAACATTCCACAGGGAGGCGGAGGAGGAGGAGAGGAGGAGGGAGGAAGGGTAGAGCAGCAGACAGCAGGTCTCTCCTGATGGTGGTATAGTGGTGAGCATCGCTGCCTTCAAAGCAGTTGACCCGGGTTCGTTACTATAATACACACAACTCAATTATCTATTTGGTATTCTATGGGGCGGTTCCGCAGACAAGGCTTAAGCCTAGTCCCAGACTAAAATGCTGTTTGAGCTGGCTTAACTTTAAGTCACTTGCACAGACTCATCTTAAAATAGTCGTAGATTTAGCCTGTTCTGGATTAAACAAAGCCGATTGCAAGAGGGAGGATCAGAGCTACTCTGGGACTAAATTGAAGCTTAAATGAATCCTCCAAAGCAGCAGGTTTAACCTCTGTATGACTGTCATCCCAGTCCATCTTCTCAAATGCTTACTGAGCAAAATAGGAAAGAACAATTGGTTGATTTGTGATGGTGGTGTAGTGGTGAACAGAGCTGCCTTCCAAGCAGTTGACCGCGGTTCAATTTACGGCCATCGTGAGTCTTTTCTGTTTAGATGTATCCTACAGTTTAGATCAACAGACCCAAGTGTTGTAGTTGTATCTAATATGTTGTAGTTGTATATAATATGTTGTAGTTGTATATAATATGTTGTAGTTCTATGTAATATGTTGTAGTTGTACATAATATGTTGTAGTTGTATCTATTATGTTGTAGTTGTATCTAATATGTTGTAGTTCTATGTAATATGTTGTAGTTGTATCTAATATGTTGTAGTTGTATATAATATGTTGTAGTTGTATGTAATATGTGGTAGTTGTATCTAATATGTTGTAGTTGTATATAATATGTTGTAGTTGTATATAATATGTTGTAGTTGTATCTAATATGTTGTAGTTGTATATAATATGTTGTAGTTGTATCTAATATGTTGTAGTTGTATATAATATGTTGTAGTTGTATATAATATGTTGTAGTTGTATCTAATATGTTGTAGTTGTATATAATATGTGGTAGTTGTATCTAATATGTTGTAGTTGTATATAATATGTTGTAGTTGTATCTAATATGTTGTAGTTCTATGTAATATGTGGTAGTTGTATCTAATATGTTGTAGTTGTATATAATATGTTGTAGTTTTATCTAATATGTTGTAGTTCTATGTAATATGTGGTAGTTATTTCTAATATGTTGTAGTTGTATATAATATGTTGTAGTTGTATATAATATGTTGTAGTTCTATGTAATATGTGGTAGTTGTATCTAATATGTTGTAGTTGTATATAATATGTGGTAGTTGTATATAATATGTTGTAGTTGTATATAATATGTTGTAGTTGTATCTAATATGTTGTAGTTGTATATAATATGTTGTAGTTGTATATAATATGTTGTAGTTGTATCTAATATGTGGTAGTTGTATATAATATGTTGTAGTTGTATATAATATGTGGTAGTTGTATCTAATATGTTGTAGTTGTATATAATATGTTGTAGTTGTATCTAATATGTGGTAGTTGTATCTAATATGTGGTAGTTGTATCTAATATGTGGAAGTTGTATGTAATATGTGGGAGTTGAGGTAGTACTTGTATATGTACTATGTGGTAGTTGAGGTAGTACTTGTATATGTACTATGTGGTAGTTGAGGTAGTACTTGTATATGTACTATGTGGTAGTTGAGGTAGTACTTGTATATGTACTATGTGGTAGTTGAGGTAGTACTTGTATAGGAGGAGGAGGACGACGACGACGACGGAGGGCAGAACGGCGGGTATCGAGGCCCGCAGAGCTGCTAGGACCTCTACAAACACCGCACGCTAGCGGCAATCAGTGGGACAGAGTAACGTCTCTCCCTTCCGCCTCAGTCTCCTAACGGACCGGGGTTTGGTTGGCGACGTCTAGCCAGCATTTAAGTGCGCTATCAGGACGTGTAACTGCCGCTGAGTTTCTCTGTCCGCAGGCTTGGCTGGAGGAGAGGAGTGGGTTCTTCAAGCAGAGAACAGCGACTCTGGTTTCTCTTCAACAAGAACAAGCCTTTCACTAAAGACTCCCGTAGAGAGGAACGCTGATTCTAGTTTTAACTAGTAGTCCATAGATCTATATTTTATAGTTTATAATCCTGAGTCCCTGTCGTCCCTTTAAATAGCACTGTCTTGGTTTTAAATAGCACTGTCTTGTATTTTATGAAGATCCACTTATTTTATATTTTTTGGTGGTGGCCAACACAGCTGGTGACTTGGCACCAGCTGTGTTGGCCTTCGCTCTTTTACACACCACAGGTTTTTAACTGCTCTCCACCTGAGGAACGAACCTAGCTTCATTTGCTTTTATTTGTTTTCAAACTTTGGTGAATTTTAGAGTTCCTAGTCCTCTTTTAAACCCAGGTGGCGTTGTCGGACAGCCCCGACCCGTATGCCCGGCATTGGTCACATATACAACACTTGGGTCTGTTGATCTATATTCATAGCTCTATACAACACTGGGTCTGTTGATCTATATTCATAGCTCTATACAACACTGGGTCTGTTGATCTATATTCATAGCTCTATACAGCACTTGGGTCTGTTGATCTATATTCATAGCTCTATACAACACTGGTCTGTTGATCTATATTCATAGCTCTATACAACACTGGGTCTGTTGATCTATATTCATAGCTCTATACAACACTGGGTCTGTTGATCTATATTCATAGCTCTATACAACACTGGGTCTGTTGATCTATATTCATAGCTCTATACAACACTGGGTCTGTTGATCTATATTCATAGCTCTATACAACACTGGTCTGTTGATCTATATTCATAGCTCTATACAACACTGGGTCTGTTGATCTATATTCATAGCTCTATACAACACTGGGTCTGTTGATCTAAACTGTAGGATACATCTAAACAGAAAAGACTCACGATGGCCGTAAATTGAACCGCGGTCAACTGCTTGGAAGGCAGCTCTGTTCACCACTACACCACCATCACAAATCAACCAATTGTTCTTTCCTATTTTGCTCAGTAAGCATTTGAGAAGATGGACTGGGATGACAGTCATACAGTAATACAATACAATAAGTAATAGTTTGAAGTATGAATATCCACCTGAAACAGCGTTCGTATGTTTACTGTCCAGCTATGTTCACACTGAATGTTTCTTTATTCTAAGTAGTTTGTGTGTGTTTACCAGACACATGAATGACCAAAGTGTATCATGATCTCAACCCTGTTCATTGTAACACACAACTAAAAACACCTGAGCTGCGATGGCCGGGAATCGAACCCGGGTCAACTGCTTGGAAGGCAGCTATGCTCACCACTATACCACCATCGCCACACTGCTCTGTGCTCACTGTTCTTCAGCCGTGGAAAACATCAGTCCTTGCTTCACAGACAGTCAGTCTGGAAGGCTCTGTTACATCTCCATATGAGACCATAATGCTCATAACTTCTGCATTCTTTTCTCCTTTCCCAGAGGCATGACTAGCACGTCCAGAACCGTATATATGTTCTATGTATCTGAATAAACTTTGAATCATTGTGGGTGATGGTGCCTCTGCTATACCCCCTGCTGGAGAGGCCAGTGTTGACCTACTGGGAAGCTGCTACGTTGCTTCTCCCTCGGCTCCACCTGCTTTGTCAACGTCACTATTTGTTCTGCAGCACGACTCCACGTCTCTTGAATAAACTCAATGCTGCAGCTTTTCGTGCTGCTGATGCTGCTAAGCGGTCATCTAATGTGGCTGAGGTTCAGGATCAGTTTCAGGATTGTCTGTTAGCGTAGCAGCGAGCTCAGGAATCAATGTGACACCAGAGGCAGCATCACCCGGAATGATTCAAAGTTTATTGAGATACATAGAACATATATACGGTTCTGGACGTGCTAGTCATGCCTCTGGGTTGGGAGAAAAGAATGCAGAAGTTATGAGCATTATGGTCTCATATGGAGACGTAACAGAGCGCATCTTCAAGGCCTCTCAGGTCTAACAGATAAGAGTGAAGCTAAATAGCCACGTAGGCCGACACGGTAGAGCTGGCGCCCCCTTGTGTGTGTTCGGGTGAACTGGCTGCTAGTGGACTGGACTTCTCAGGTCTGTCCCAGTCTGGGGTGAGGTGGACCGTGTCTGTGGTGGAGGTCTGTTCTGGGTCTCTGAGGGCCAGACGTTTAGGGTAGCAGCCAGGAGAGACCTGCTGTCTGCTGCTCTACCCTTCCTCCCTCCTCTCTCTCCTCCTCTTCCTCCACCTCTCTGTGGAATGTTTCTACAGTGGAGGTTCTCTCTTCACAGAGCAGTGTAGCGATGGTGGTATAGTGGTGAGCATAGCTGCCTTCCAAGCAGTTGACCCGGGTTCGATTCCCGGCCATCGCAGACCTTTATAGCTTAGCTGAACACCCACTCTAGTCTTTCCATAACGATAGTTATGTCGTTCACATGTCCTCGAGGTCATCC
>PIJE02001128.1:0-14161 GCA_002895965.2 Coryphaenoides rupestris | reverse complement strand
TTCAAATTTGTCAAGAATATGAAAATTAAAGGATTTTATACAAACCCGAAACCCTGAAAATGAATGAGACAAAAAGTCATAGATTATGAATTCAGATTGTTTTCAGTGAAATGAAAAATATATTCCAACAGTGTGACTGTAGAAGAGATCCAGTGGTCCTCCCAGAATGTGTGAGTTCTCTCAGCCCCAGTCTGGGGAAGTGGAAACGGCTCATTTCCATAGAGAGGAAGCTTTGCATGCTCAGCTGAAACTGGGCTTCTGAGAGGATTTAAAGTCCTCCGAGTTCTACACTGCAGGACTTCTGAGCTGTCACTCAACACCCCAGAAACCGTGGCAACCATGAATCACCTCAAACCTCCTCTTGTGGACAGCGGTCTGGTGGATCCTTAACAGGTCGGTTCATTCCACTCAATCAAAATGTGGAGCATCCTTCTTTGGTTGCCTGAGCTTTCTATTGGATAACTCAATGTTGTGTTGGTTTGTTTTCTACAGGAACCAGCAGTCAGGTGACTGTGACTCAGACACCAGTAGTGCCTTTTACTCCAGGATCCACAGCCACTCTGACCTGTAAAACCAACCCAGCAGTTTACCATATAGTAGTTATGGACACTATCTATTCTGGTACCAACAGAAACCTGGAGAAGCCCCCAAGCTCCTCATAAAATATGGAAACCAACTTGTATCACCAACACCAGCTCGGTTTAGTGGCAGTGGAAGCAGCACTGACTTCTCTCTGACCATCAACGGCGTCCAGCCTGAAGATGCAGCAGTTTATTACTGTCAGAGTCAACCCTTAACAGTATGTGTTCACACAGTGATAGAGAGCCGTACATAAACCTCCCTCAGTCACACTGCGTAGACACTAAGCTGTTACAGCAGGAACCGACTGCAGCTGCTGAGGGGGAAGAGACTCTGACACAGAGCTGCTCTAACCAGGGGCCTCAACCAAGCACCAGCATTATATTCCTCCACATTAGTACATATACAAGTACTACCTCAACTACCACATAGTACATATACAAGTACTACCTCAACTACCACATAGTACATCCTCCTCCTTTCCGTGGTCGGTCTGGCGTGACGCTCCCGCTCCGTCGTCGCTCTTTCCCCCACCTGCTCCAGTCCTGGGGCAGCAGCAGCGTCTTGCACGAGAGCCGCGCGGCCGCGTCACCCGGCTCGCGCCCGATCACGTGTCCCAGTACACCTGACGCCCCCGACTTGCTCACACAGGCTCTCCTTACGTCACACCTCTCCCAGGTGTGTCCTATTGCGTTGATTGCACATAAGCCCCGCCTCTTGGGAGCAGTCCATTCACTCGTTCAGCTCCAGCCTCTCTCTGCATAGGCTACCCGACCTGCCAGTCCACCTCGCCCATAGCCCTCAGGTGTGACTCATATTCACTGGTTTGGGCAGCGGGAATGAAGTGAGGGTCACGGAGGAGACATTATGCACAACACACTACAAAATAAAGGAATGCGGAAGTCCAGTCAAAGCAAACACAACAAGACGACCACACAGAATAGAATCAAAAAACCACAAGACCCACAAACGACATAGACACACAGGCACCGCAAAACAAAAGCACACAAAGTCAAATAACACACCAACCAAGCACCACAACCAAAACAGAACCAACATGAAAATAAAGAACACCTGTCTTGAGTGACCAGCTCACATATAGAGCTATGAATATAGATCAACAGACCCCCGGTTTGACATAGAAGCTATGAATATAGGATCCAACCCAGAACCCAAGTGCTGTATAGAGCTATGGAATATAAGGATCCCAATAGACCCAGTCCTGCCTATGAGCCCGCTCCATGCCATGTTAGATCAACAGAACACAAGTGTGGTCGTTGTATATAATATGTTTGTGGTGTTTCTAATATGTGGTAGTTGTATGTAATTGTCTTTGTAGTTTGTATCTAATATGTTTTAGTGTAATCTAATATGTGTAGTTGTATGTAATATGTGGTAGTTGTATCTAATATGTTAGTTGTATCTAATATGTCTGTAGTGTATCTATCTGTCCATGTAGTTGTATATAATACTGTCGGTTGTGTATTGATATATGTATATATGTCTGTAGTTAGTATCTAATTTATGTTATGTTGTATCTATATGGTTGTAGTTGTATCATCTAATATGTCTGTAGTTGATATATAATATGTTGTTAGTTGTACTATAATAATGTTGTATTGTATCTAAATGTTGATGGTAGTGTATCTAATTTCAATTCAATTCAATTCAATTCAATTCAATTTTATTAGTATAGGCCTGAATCACAAGACAGTCTCAAAGGGCTTTACAGGCCAGATTATTATGGGTCATGTGATTATGACACACCCCCCCTAGCCCCGCCCCCCTAAGGACAAAAAACGACTCCCTTAATTAACAAGGAAGAAATCTCGAGGAGGAACCTCAGAGTGGGGGATCCCTCCTTCCAGGGATGGTTCAGAGTGCAATGGGTGTCATACGGGCATTTAAAAACAGGGGTAACAAAGCATGACAGATTGCAAATGACAAAGTACAAATAGTAAATGAGATAGTAATATTATGATGGGGTGCTGGCTGGAGGGCAAGCTGGTAGCCGTCAGGAGGGGTGGCCAGGTATCCAGTCACGGTCATGTGGGGCACGGTGGCACAGTGCTTGCACTGCTGCCTCACAGCAAGAAGGTCCTGGGATCGATTCCCGCCTGGGGAGCTATTAACTGTGGGGTGCCCAGGTGGGTGACCTCCCGGCCTTTCTGTGTGGAGTTTGCATGTGCTCCGCGGGGTCTCCTTACGGAGTGAAAGAACCCCAATTAAAAAAACATGTGAAGATCTCCTGTCCACATCCCTGACCGGATGTGGATGTAAAACCTGGAGCCTGCCTGTCCCCGGGCGCCGTCAGGAATGGCTGCCCGCTGCGCCTGGAGGGCAGCCAGGATGGGTTTAAATGCAGAGGATGCATTCCAATGGGCCAACCTCCCTGGCATGTGTGGAATTAATAAAGATCTTCGTTCAATCACAGCAGCACCCTAGATAATGGAGAAAACATGGTGCGTTAAGATGGAGCACAGTAACGCAGGGAACAACAAAGTATCCTCAGACCTGAGTACCCATCGGCAGCTAGTGCTAAACGGTATTGATTTAGCTGTAAATTAGAAGCTGAGGGGCACTCCTAGCAGCCAAAGGCCGAGGGGGTAAAATAGGTGGGTTTTTAGTTCTCGCCTTAAATATATCAGCAGAGTCAGCCTCCCTGATTACAGGTGGCAGACTGTTCCACAGATAGGGCGCTCGATAAGAGAACGCCCTGTTTCCTGCTGATTTTTTATTCACTTTTGGAATTGATAAAAGGCCAGCTCCTGAGGACCGGAGCGGCCGAGAAGGACAATAGGGAACAATAAGGTCCTTCAGGTACGATGGTGCGGACCCATGCAGGATCTTGTAGGTAAGAAGTAGCACCTTAAAATCTGATCTGGCATTTATTGGGAGCCAGTGGAGGGAAGTGAGAATAGGAGTAATGTGGTCAAACTTCCTAGTTCTCGTTAGAAGTCTAGCAGCAGCGTTCTGTACGAGCTGGAGGCTTTTTGTAGTAGAGCTCGGTAGGCCAGAGAACAGTGCATTACAGTAATCCAGTCTGGATGATATAAATGCATGGATGAGTGTCTCTGCACTACAATATGTTGGAGTTGTATATAATATGTGGTAGTTGCATCTAATCTGTGGTAGTTGTATGTAATATATGGTAGTTGTATATAATATGTGGTAGTTGTATGTAATATATGGTAGTTGTATCTAATATGTGGTAGTTGTATGTAATATGTGGTAGTTGTATGTAATATATGGTAGTTGTATATAATATGTGGTAGTTGGAGTAGTAGTTTTATCTAATCTGTGGTAGTTGTATGTAATATATGGTAGTTGTATATAATATCTGGTAGTTGTATGTAATATATGGTAGTTGTATATAATATGTGGTAGTTGGAGTAGTAGTTTTATCTAATCTGTGGTAGTTGTATGTAATATATGGTAGTTGTATATAATATCTGGTAGTTGTATGTAATATATGGTAGTTGTATATAATATGTGGTAGTTGGAGTAGTAGTTTTATCTAATCTGTGGTAGTTGTATGTAATATATGGTAGTTGTATATAATATGTGGTAGTTGGAGTAGTAGTTTTATCTAATCTGTGGTAGTTGTATGTAATATATGGTAGTTGTATATAATATCTGGTAGTTGTATGTAATATATGGTAGTTGTATGTAATATGTGGTAGTTGTATGTAATATGTGGTAGTTGTATGTAATATATGGTCGTTGAGGTAGTACTTGTATATGTATGTGCTTATGTTTTGGTAGTTGAGGGTGAGTACTTGTCGTATTGTACTTATGTGGTAGTTGAGGTAGTATATCTGTATAATGTACATGGGGTGGTAGTTGAGGTAAGTACTTGTATATGCACTATGTGGTAGTTGAGGTAGTACTTGTTATATGTACTATGTGGTAGTTAAGGTAGTACTTGGTATATAGCCACTATGTGCGTAGTTAAGTTTAAGTACTTGTATATGTACTATGTGGTATTTGAGGTAGTACTTGTGTATGGTGCTTATGTGGTAGTGAGTAGTAACTTGTGCTATGGGCTATGTGGTAGTTGAGGTAGCTACTGTGTGTATGTACTATGTGGTAAGTTGAGGTAGTACTTGTATATGTTACTAGTGTGGTAGTTGAGGGGTAGTACTGTGTAGTATGCACTATGTGGTAGTTTTGCAGGTAGTTACTTGTTAGTATGTACTGATGTGTGAGTTGAGCGTAGTAAGCTTAGTATGCTTGCCTATGTGGAGTTGAGGGTAGTACTTGTATATCTACTATGTTTGGTAGTTGAGGTAGTATTTGCTATGTAATGTGTGGGTAGATAGAGCTAGTATTTGTATATGTACATAGTGTGGTCAGTTGAGGTACGTACTTGTCATATGTGCTCATGTGGTAGTTGGAGGTAGTACTTGTGCTATGCTCGCTAATGGGTAGTTGAGGTGAAGTACCCTTGTGTATGTGCTATGCTGGTAGTTGAGGTGAGTACTCTGTGTATGTGCTACTGTGGTAGTTGAGTAGTACGTTGTGTATGTACTATGTGGTGACGTTGAGGTAGTACTTGATATATGTTACTATGTGGTAGATTGAGGTAGTACTTTGTCTAGTGTGACTCATGTGGTAGTTGAGGTAGTACTTGTGTTATGTGCTACTGTGGTAGTTGAGCGTAGTACTTGTGTAGTGTCACTATGTGCGTCAGTTGAGGTACTGTGGATATTACTATGTGGTATTTGAGTCATTAACCCTGTATATGTTACTAGTATGGTAGTTGAGGTAGTACTTGTATATGTACTATGTGTAGTTGAGGTCAAGGTATGTGTACTATGGGTGAGTATGTACTACTATATGTGGTAAGTTGAGGTAGTACTTGTCATTGTACTATGTGGTAGTGAGGTAGTACTTGTATATGTACTATGTGGTAGTGAAGGTAGTACTTGTATATGTACTATGTGGTAGTTGAGGTAGTACTTGTATATGTACTATGTGGTAGTTGAGGTAGTAACTGTATATGTACTATGTGGTAGTTGAGGTAGTAACTTTTGTAGTATATGTTTACATGTGGTAGTTGAGGTAGTACTTGTATATGTACTAATGTGGAGGAATATAATGCTGGTGCTTGGTTGAGGCCCCTGGTTAGAGCAGCTCTGTGTCAGAGTCTCTTCCCCCTCAGCAGCTGCAGTCGGTTCCTGCTGTAACAGCTTAGTGTCTACGCAGTGTGACTGAGGGAGGTTTATGTACGGCTCTCTATCACTGTGTGAACACATAGACACTGTTAAGTCAGTGTTCACTCTGACAGTGATAAACTGCTGCATCTTCAGGCTGGACGCCGTTGATGGTCAGAGAGAAGTCAGTGCTGCTTCCACTGCCACTAAACCGAGCTGGTGTTGGTGATACAAGTGTCTTTGCATATTCTATGATGAGCTTGGGGGCTTCTCCAGGTTTCTGTTGGTACCAGAATATATAGTCATCTCCATCATCATCTCTGTGAACTGCTGGGTTGGTTTTACAGGTCAGAGTGGCTGTGGATCCTGGAGTAAAAGGCACTACTGGTGTCTGAGTCACAGTCACCTGACTGCTGGTTCCTATAGAAAACAAACCAACACAACATTGAGTTATCCAATAGAAAGCTCAGGCAACCAAAGAAGGATGCTCCACATTTTGATTGAGTGGAATGAACCGACCTGTTAAGGATCCACAGACCGCTGTCCACAAGAGGAGGTTGAGGTGATTCATGGTTGCCACGGTTTCTGGGGTGTTGAGTGACAGCTCAGAGTCCTGCAGTGTAGAACTCGGAGGACTTTAAATCCTCTCAGAAGCCCAGTTTCAGCTGAGCATGCAAAGCTTCCTCTCTATGGAAATGAGCTGTTTCCACTCCCCAGACTGGGGCTGAGAGAACTCACACATTCTGGGAGGACCACTGGATCTCTTCTGCATCCACACTTTGGAATACAAACATAGTTTTGCTGGAAACTAATGGAAATTATAATCTACAAAACATTTTCTCTTGGTTCATTTGATCTTGGTTTGTATGATTTCATCCGGAATATATGCTCATTTTATTTTGACCCAAAACCAGAATAAGAGGTTATAATACATTATTCTGTTTATTATAAATGCATATTTATTACATTGTCTTGAGGGTTTTTCGTTAAGTTAAATTAATGGACTTAGAGTTGAAACAAGCAGCTGTTTGTGATTGTGCCTTCAAAGATTTTATTGAAATTAAATGTATAATAAATACAATGTATTAAATCCATCTACATGCAAACAATTGACAGACACTAAGAACAATGTGTTTAGTGACTCACATATTGAATAATTGATAGATTGGAGTGAGAAGCAAGTGTTAGTGAGTCAGTGAGATGTGTGTTCAGTGTGTGAGAGGTTTTTGTACAGCCTCTTAATGAGTTTGTATCACTGTGGTACACTTTTGGTGGAGGCACCAAACTCATCGTTGACTGTAAGTAGAAGGACTCTTTTCTATACCTGATATATTATACCTTTGAAAACTACCTTCAGATTAAAATATGTGTGAAGATGTAAAGATTTGTAACCTTTTATTGTGAATATTTATTCTTTCTTTTTTCATCGGCTAGGTTAAGGACAGTGATGTAAATATATAATTGTATTAAGTTTTGTCATTAAATGTAATTGTTGACTTTGGTTTTCCAAAGACTTCATTTTGATGAGCATTCATGATTTACTAAGAATATAATTGATTTGCTTTGTACTTCATGAAATGGGCCAACAAATATCATTCAAGTTCAGTTTCTAAAAATAATCTCATGAATATAATATTTAATTTGTAATGGATTTGTGTGCATAAAATGTCCTAATATACATGATTCTGTATCATTTGGCCGCAATGTAAAATAAAACGTCAGAAAAGGGAAGTGAAAGAAAGACATTTTAAGAAATGTTCTGCCACCTGACAGTTGTTGAAACATTGAAAATGCGTCAGGAATGAAGCGGTCTCAATGTCCAATCCACAATGTCCACTCTTGGTGAATATTGCAGCTCCCTTCCCTGTGTGCTCCCTATGAGTGGTGATGTTCACTGTTGTCCACGTGTCTCCTCTCTCTCTCTTCCAGTGGGAGTGGTGCAGCCCACGCTGAGCCTCCTCTCTCCCTCCAGAGTGCAGCTGGAGCAGGGCAGTGCTACACTGCTGTGTGTGGCCACTGGGGGCTTCCCCTCAGACTGGCAAGCTTCCGGCTGGACAGGTGAGGGGGCTGCAGGCGGGTTCTGGGAGGGCGATCGGACGGCCGCGGGGGTCCATGGGTAAAGATGGCCGCTACAGCTGAGTGCATACACCCTGAACATTGATGGAAAACCAGTTCTTACGGTTCCTGTACTCCTCAGCATCAGGAGTTGATGGACACTTAATGGGAACATGACATCCATCTATACAGCCAATCACTCCTGGGAAGTGCCCATATTCATAGAAATGCACTTTATAGTTGACTTGGGATTAGGGAACTTGATGTAGAGACTCCTCAGTTCACAAATGGCACTGCAGACCTTGTGAACTACTCTACACACAGTAGCTTCACTGATCACCATTTTCACGATGAAAGATTCCAGATGCCAAGAACCTCAAAGTGATCAGAACTTGGAGAGAAACTGGGTACAGGCCTTTCCTCTTTGAGACAGAGGGGAAAGTCTAGGCTCAAGCAAAGTAATTATCTCCAATGCATTTTCTTTGTACATACGAAAGCGTTCTCGGAAAGTTATTTCATCAAACTGATTCAATGGATTACTTCTATCCACAAGTACTCGTCTGGCTGGCCCCTGTAGTGCATATTGGTCTTCATTTAGATATTCCAAATAGTCCATGCTCCCAAACAGTCCATGCTCGCTTTCACAAACAGTACTAAGCAGAGGTTAAACCTGCCGCTTTGGAGGATTAGCTTAAATTTAGTCCCAGAGTAGCTCTGATCCTCCCTCTTGCAATCGGCTTTGTTTAATCCAGAACAGGCTAAATCTACGACTATTTTAAAATGAGTCTGTGCAAGTGACTTAGAGTTAAGCCAGCTCAAACAGCATTTTAGTCTGGGACTAGGCTTAAGCCTTGTCTGCGAAACCGCCCCCATATGTTTCAAAGCACTAAGTCTCAGAGGTTGTTGTTTTCCCCAGAAACCACCAGATGGAGGCACTAAGTCTCAGGGGTATTCTGGAACGGAAGTACTTTGGTACGTTCTAAAAAGTACGCACTGAGGACAAGGCCACGCACTCCGGCACGCGCATGCGCCAGCATTGGGCTATAGAAAAAATAGTAAAGCCTGGGAAATTCTGAAGCGTGGAAGATTCTGAAAAAAGAGTAAGGGTGGGAGATTATAAAAATAGGCAACAGAGGTGAATGTTTTGTGCATCTTCAGAGGAGGACACCCACAGGTGGAAGAAGAAGCACCCAAGAAATCTCCAGACATTTTTGTATTATTTTCAGGACTCGGCAAGATAGAACTTAGTGAACAGTTACACTATTTTTCCAGTTTAGTTTTTAGGGTTGTTTACGATGGTCCATTGAGGGGAAGGTGCACCCGCAGTCAGACAGGACTGTGAAGTTTCCCAGTTTTATTTTTACACTATTATCGAATTAGATTAAAGGAGTTATTTTGTGCACTCGGCGAAGGGAGCAGAGACGGGATTACATTTGGATCTTACTTTTTATTTTCTCGTCAATTTCGGACGTTTGGATCTTACCCAAGGTGTGTGAGTATTTATGGCTTTAGGAGGAAAGTCTGCTAACCCACAGTGAGATTAAATCCCTTGGATATCTCGTTGATGGTATGCAGTGAACAAAAGATTCCGGAAAGCTATCGGATAAGCATAAGCATATCATGGGCCTCATTCACCATCGGAGAGAATTTTATTTTTACCCGCAAACACTCCCTCCCCCCCCGAGCCGAGTAGACCGAGGCTTTGTCCGGGGCCTCTGTCGGTTATCTCTTAAAGTCGTGCTTCCACCTGATAAAAAGAAATGTTTTACATTTTTTATCTTCCCCTTTTTCCCCGTGACAATTCCTCATAATATGCCCTGAATGCCTTGGAGTTAGACGGTGTAGGGTGTTGCTTTGAACTATTACATTTATCATACATTTAATAATAATAATAATTCTAATTTATTGAGCGCATTTCTAGAACCCAAAGCGCTGTACATAGGAGGATCAGTTAAAAGCGAACAAACAAAAAAACTATAACATTTTTAACACAGGTCCTTAAATGCCAGTCTAAATAGGTGTGTTTTGAGGAGAGTTTTGAAGGACTTGAGTGACTCTGCCTCTTTGATGGGGTCTGGGAGTGAGTTCCACAGCCGTGGAGCAGCACAACTGAATGCCCTGGCTCCCATGGTTTTAAGTCTGCAGCGTGGCTGCTGCAGAGAGATGGAGCTGGAGGAGCGGAGTGTACGTGTTGGGCAGGACAGTTTGATAAAGTCAGAGAGGTAGGATGGGCCAGTGGCATGGATGGCTTGGTAGGTGTGGGTTAGAACTTTAAAGTCAATGTGTGAATGCGTATTTAATCATATTTACTACAGTGTAATCCGCTTATAGTGATCACGTTTGTCCGGGTCAAATTGATCACTATAAGCGGTTGATTACTATAACCAAAATTTTCAAATTTTCTTTATTTTTTATGCAGATTACCATCCAATTGACATTTGTATATTTAATACATGTATAAAGTAATGAAACTGACAGCTTTGCTATTTACTGGATTTTATTACAGCAAGTTAACTGAAAAATACTGTACAGTACGTACATTAACGTTACAGTACAGCTGTTTGAAACGCGATTCAAATAGCTAATTAAATTACAGCATTGCACTGTGTAGCTATAAATCAAATACACTACAGTAGGCTACTGTACATGAAAAACCTGTACTGTATAACTTACAGTAGTTCCACATATAATTTGGCTATAATTTAAAGCTGTATATTGTGCCGAATAAGCCGACAGTTAGTGCAAATACTGTAGCCGCAGCTTGGCGGTTTCAGTGCATAAACCCGTAACAGAGCTTGAAAAAAATCTCCGGTTTTCGTTCAGAGAAAGTGACTTTCTTTTACCCAACATGGTGTGCAATGTGCTGCAGCACCAGCGCTCACCAGCCGTTAAAGACGTGCACGCGCGACCCGCCGTTGAAGACGTGCACGCGCGAGCCGCTCTAAATGACCGTAATTTATTAATTTCTCCCACATATGTTATCTATAAAAGGACCCAAAATGATCACTATAAGCGGACTGCTTGATCGCTATAAGCGAATTATTTAAACAGTGTTTGTATAGGAACGATTCTGTCCCAGGCTTTTTGATCCATATAAGCGGTTGATCACTATATCCGTGATCACTATAAGCGGATTACACTGTATTATTATGACATGTTTAACAAACTTTTTGCGATGCATTTCGCTGAACAACTGCTAAATCCCTGCAATAAAAATTATCAAATAATTGATGAATATATCCCTGTGGACATTGGACATTTATGTTTATGTTAACACATGGTTCTAAGAGGTCACTTTAGTCCCCTTACATAGAACATATCCCTGGGGCTAGATATATCCAAGCATTTAAATATTTCCGAGCAAACTGTCAAGAGCCCGGATCCAGGGGAGAGCTGCCATAACGAACGTGATCGGAGCTGAGGCTCGAAGCCAGGGTTATGCCTTGGGCCGAGGCACTGAAGCAAGTGGGGTAGACGTTCGGAAGATAAGGTAGTTAGGGGCTAGGCGTCTCTCCCCCACGACCTGTTAACAACCGCTACTGGACAACAGGTTTCGCATCACCTCTGTTAGAGGAGGTTAAACGACGGATCTAACAGTGTGTGTGTAGTGTCTGTGTGTGTGTGTGTGTGTGTGTGTGTGTAGGTGTAAGTGTGTAGGTAGCACGGACCTCCAGGGCTGCTAGCTTGTTTCCCTTCCTGTGTGATAAAAGACTCAAGCCTCCCTCCGCCTGCACCACCCCTCCTGCGCCACCCTTTACCTCACTGTGAGTAAACCAAGCGCTCCTCTCATTCCACATAACGAGACGGTGTTTCCCCCCCCTGCCTCCTCGCATACAAACACACCAAACAACTCCTATTGTCAAACGGGCAAGTATGAGTAATGTTGTTGTGTGTTGTGTGTTGTGTGTTGTGTGTGTGTGTGTTGTGTGTTGTGTGTGTGTGTTGTGTGTTGTGTGTGTTGTGTGTGTGTTGTGTGTGTGTGTGTTGTGTGTGTGTTGTGTTTGTGTTTGTGTGCGGTGTCCTGTTTGTTTCAGTCGGCACGGCGATAAGGCTTCAAAGCGGAGTGCAGAGACATCAAACACGGAGCAGGGGCCCGAGCGGGAGCCGGAGCCCGTCGTGGGCTAGCCCCCCCCGCGCCGTCCGCAACCGATGGCTCCAGGAGGCCCATTATAACGCCGGTTCCCACTTTCAAAACACACACACACACACACACACACACACACACACACACACACACAGACACAGACACAGACACAGACACAGACACAGACACAGACACACACGCACACACGTCGTTAGCGGCATCCATATTCATGCCGCATTCATATGTGGGTGTTGTCGTGTTGTTAATCTCACACAGAGAAGAGATGCCGCGGGGACCCCCAGGGGTTATCGATATATCCGTTTCGATATATACGTTTAATAACAATCTCTTGGTGCCGTGACGCATGCGTGCGGGCATCTAATGGTGATAAGTGGGCGGTTCCCACAGTCCATCATCACCACGGGCCCCTCGTGACCACATGTCCGCAGTCCTTCAGTTGTTCTGTGAATTGCTTAACACTTGCACGTCTGTCTGTCCGTCGGGAATCTGTCCCGGTTTCCTGTAGACAGAGACCTCCCCCCACCGCCCATCCTGCACATCTCAGAATGTAAGCAAACAGGTCTCTTCTGGTGCTGCTTCGGCAGTGTTGTTGTCGTTGTTGTCGCATCATCCATCCATCCGTTGCTGTCACCCCGGTGGTCCGGGCCCGGAGGGGGGAGGGGGGGAGAGGGGGGCGGTGGTGCTGCTGAGGGTTTGAGCGGACATATGTTCTGTCTCCGGAACCACAGCGGCGCCACTGCCGGTCCTCTCAAACGAAATTATGGACCGGGACAGCTGCTCTGACTGGCGGCTCGAACATACGCGTGAGTTTATGAATCTGTGCCTCGGAAAGTGTGTGGGTTAGTGTATACACGTGTGTGTGTGTGTGTATGTGTGTGTTTATGTGTGCGTGTGTGTGTGCGTGTGTGTTTGTGTTTGGCTTTAATGTAATTGAACAGGAAGTCCTGTCAGTCAGAGGACAGGACGTGTGCAGAGAGCTGTGTCTCGCGGTACACAGACAAACAATCTCTGTCCATTTGGAGGGTTGCAAAAAACAAACACGCAAACACAAACATGCACACACACACACAGGCACGCATGTAAGCAAGTCGAATAGAGACAAAAATGTCACTCGAAATTCAATTCAGAAGCTGGTGGTGATGACAGAGAAATACAGTATGTCTGTGTGACAGAGAGAGACAGAGAGAGAGACAGAGAGAGACAGAGAGATAGTTTCAGACACCGGCGAGAGAGGTCATGCACCTGAAAATTTGTTGTAAAACCAAAAAAGAAGTACCTTCAAAGTGGAATATACCTGGATATTAAGGACTAAGGACTAAGGATTAAGGACTAAAAGAGGATTACACCAACTTTAACATATTCTCACCACACATCCAAATCAGAAGTCAAAAACTTGCTTTTGGACACAATTACCAGAAATTGATCCTCTGAAGAAAGGACTCACAAAGGGACTAACTCAAGGATTGTTTCTCCACTGGGAAAGGTAAACTCACACCTGGCAACAACATCGATCCTGAATGAGCACTGCTGGTCAGAAGTTAAGGTTGGAAGTTGTGGAAGGTAATTAATCTTGTGGGAACGTCTATCCTGCTTCCTGGGCTGGCTGTCTGGCAAGGTGGGAACGGGAGCGTCTCGACATGAGACCTTGCTGTCCAACGATCCAACTACTCCCCCCGCCTAACAGGCAGAGACTGAAGCAGCAACCAATCGCTGTGAAGGAGATCCAATGTCTGGTCGGACCAATCGGAGTTGTAATGCTGCAAGGAATTGCCTTTGAATGACGCGGATTGGAGATTGTTCCGGTCGCGTCCGGACAATAACATCAGCGAGTACGGCGTACCTCAGTCACCGGGGTTCATCAAGAAATGCATAGATGGACGTTGTGGTTCCTACTAAATCGGTCGGATTTATCCCAAACCAGAAAACCGTGGATTAATTGGCGATGTTCGCAACGCCGCCCTCGCGCACGCGTAAAACGCCGCCTTTGACTCCGGGAATATGGGGAATATACGCAAGAGCCCGCTACGACGTACCGCAAGACCATCGGCCTCTGCCAAGCGGGAGTATACAGAACAGGGTGGAGGACCAAATTCCAAGAGCCACGACGTGAGGGTGTGTTGGAGAGGGGCTGCAGACAATCAACGGACTTCATAGGGAGAACCAGCGGTGTAGGAGGACTCTTCACCTCCCCTCCCAGGCGAGCCCTAAACACCTTCTTGTCGCTCGGGTTCAGACGTTGAACGCAGCCCGCCGAGAGTCCAAGCGC
>PIJE02001127.1:147500-162500 GCA_002895965.2 Coryphaenoides rupestris | reverse complement strand
AGGGCACAAGTGCTGGAGCTACTTATTGCTGCCATCGCTCTGGTTTAATCACTGTGTTAAAGCCATGAGCGCCTTGTCTCCGTGAGTGACGCCATATTGGTGTGCCTGCTATTATGCCTGTTTTATCGCCTGCTCCCGCGCGTACGAGCTCTGTGACAGTCACAAGATGTTTTCACTTTTCATATTGATTTGCAGCATTCTGCACATGACTGCCCATTTTAGCCGGCTCACGTAAGCGAACGACACGACACTGATGACGCTTTCACAGCCAATCGTCGCCTAATAGCCTCGTTCAACCTCGTTCGTTGTTGTTTTGGATCATTAATTTGTTCACATAAAGATAAGGACTTTCTTTGGCCAATAGATATCCTCACAAAGCTCTTCATTTAAAATGGCCTTTCAATCATCATACAGTGTTGTTTCTTTTGTGTTAGGCCTATAGAAATATTCTTTGTACATTAATATGCTGTGTTTGTGTGTATATATATAGGCCGATATTTTTGGGTTGTTTTGATTCATTTGTTTCATTCGCCTTCGAGGCTAATCATATGAGTACGATATAATCACCATTATGATGACGAGTGAGGTGCACTCTGTAACACGCTCCCGGAGGGATCACTTGAACTCATCAACTCAACTCATCTGATCTCCGTGGCGACGTCATCAGGGCTGCACTCAGAGCTGTGTGTTCACAATGGAAATGCTCACTATACTACACCAACGCTGTGTGTGGGTGTAGGGGCCGGTGTACTGTAGACCTGAGGACCGCCCCGTAGATCTCAGCTCTCCTAGCGGATTGAGTGGAGTGGATTGAACTTCTATCACTTTCACATGCACACTGAAATAAAATTCACTTATTCTTAAAGACTTTGTTTCAAATGTGTAATTTCATTTTAGATTTGCATAGACATGGTGCAGCCTTTAATGAAATAAAATGTGTATTGTTTTATTTCTGTGTGGAATTGCAGTCAAAGCAAGCTTGATGTAGGATAGTTTTATTGAATTTAGGACTAATACACATTCAGTGACACCATGACGCTTAAAAAGAAAGGAATCTATTGAATAAAACAACCTTGAATGCATCAGCTAACCGGTGCTCACATTGATCTATAACCTTCAGACCTCCTGGTGGTGTGCTTGGGTGTAATGTGCATAATATGTGTACTGTGTATGTGTACGTGTGAACTGGGTGATTGATGAGGAATGGATGTCATGTGGTTTATCCGTGAGTATATCTGTATGTCATTGTCATCTGTGTTTCTATATCAAATTTTCCATATGGTTGCTTCTAGTTGGCTTCTCTACTGTACATGATCTGTCCTGGCAGCAGGACACACACACACTGACACACACACATGATTTAGGTTAGGGTGAACTTAGGGTAATAGTTTTACAGTCTATGGGTCACACTTTTTACACAATTAATACAACCGTCACAACAACACTACACAATGCCTATCCATGTATATGAAGAAAGTGACAAAAGAATATAGAAATACAGAGACAAAGAGAGAGACAGAGAGAGAGAGAGAGAGAGCGTTGGATGCCACATAATATCGACCACTGCAGACCAGAATACATCGCCTTTGTACGAAGAAAGATTATCAAACACATTTCCGATCCATAAGTGTGCACCAGACAAGCCAAGGCTAAGAAATGTATCATTTTAACAGTGTGGTGAAAGCTCAGATTTACACACACACACACACACACACACACACACACACACACACACACACACACGCACGCACACACACACACACACACACACACACACACACACACACACATTACACCATTATTAATATCATTTTCCTTCTAACAATGATTTAAGGTACATTTGGGATAAAAAACCCTGATAAGCACAGTCCTGACATGCCACACCAGCAGTATTTTCATGGCGAGCTATAAACTAGAAGCGAAGCGATGTGCTTCATATTTCATATTTCTTTCTACGCCATCGGACTCGGATTTGTACCACTGGTCATTATGCTGACAGCCATTTGAATTGCCCAGTTTCAATCATCAATCATCATCAAGATTCAGATTTAGATTAAGATTAAGATTTACATTTGTTCATACTTATTTTTCTGTAAGTTATGGTCATATTTTGGATCGTATTCAAGTGTTAACTACAGTGCCTTAAAGTAATCTTTTTCGCTATCCTGCTTAATCTTAATATAAGATCTTAATGCTATTTCTAAATATTGTGTTTGTTTTACTGTGCACCTATGTAGAATTTTTTGTAAACAAAGTACAAAGAAATGAAAAAAAACAAACTTTTTGTTGAATAAATCTAAACACACATGATATGTTCCACATATCACACATACCAAAAACATCCTATCCAGATCTGTGACTCATTCTTGTACATTGAAGTAGTAAAGGTTTGCTAGCCAGACAGAAAAAACACTGTGTGTTATATTATCTTACTTAGGCGTTTGCCTTTTTGACTTGCATGGACTAGATGTTGTGAAATGAACTTGAAGCAACAGCAACAGCAATCATAACACATTGCTTGTTTAAAATGGATGAAAGCCTGTTGTGTTTCATGCAGTTCCTTAACCTTGCAGAAGGCACCTGGATTCGGTAGAGCTCGACCACGCCACAATCCATCGTGCCCGAAACACAGTGGTTCGGACCATGGGCATTTATACATAGACGCCACATTGGCCTTGGGATTGTACGTCAACAATGCTGCCATTTTGGAGAGGCGAAGACTGGCCTGTAAACACATACAAGTAAACGGGAGATGTTAACGATAATATTGTAGCGTAGTTTAGCGTAATATTGTAGTCCAACTCTTATATCCCACTGATGGATGACACGGGACAATGGCCCTCCTAACTAACCAACCATCGAAGGCATCTCTCCCCCCAATAACCTAGGTGAAACGAATAAGAATAATGCAAGTGAGGGTCGCTACAATATATTGTATATACAATATAATGATGCTTATGTGCCGACCATTCTGGCTACCGCGGGAATGTTGTTAGGAGTTAGTTGAGTCTTCTGTGCTCTTCTTTTTATTTTATTCTTCTTTTTATTGTATATTGTTATGAAACAGTAAAGAATTAAAATATGCTGGATACTTGTGTTTCTTAGCTGGATAGCTAAGCTAGCTTAAAAAAAACGAAACATCAGTTTTTTACATTTTTTTTTTTTTTCACCATAATTTCTTCTTTCTTCCTGTTGGTTGTTGTTTCTCATATATTCTTAACAAGAGAAGAATTTCTCAATTCAAATAGAAAATAGGCAATAATTCTGGAACTCATGTTGTCATGACCTCTCTCTCTCTCTCTGTCTCTCTCTCTCTCTCTGTCTCTCTCTTCTCTCGCCCCCCCTCTCTCTCTTTGTGTCTCTCTGCGTCTCTCGTCTCTCTGCTCTCCTCTCCTCTCTCTTTGTGTCTCTCTCTCTCTCTTTCTCTCTCTTCTTGTCTCTCTCCCTCTCTCCGTCTCTCTCATTCTCTCTCTCTCTCTCTCTCTCTCTCTCTCTTCTCTCTCTCTCTCTCTCTCTCTCTCTCTCTCTCTCTCTCTCTCTCTCTCTCTCGCTCTCTCTCTCTCTCTCTCTCTCTCTCCTCTCTCTCTCTCTCCTCTCTCTCTGCCCCTCTCTCTCTCTCTCTCTCTCTCTCTCTCTCTCTCTCTGTCTCTCTCTCTCCTCTCTCTGCTCTCTCTCTCTCTCTTCTCTCTCTCTCTCTCTCTTCTCTCTCTCTCTCTCTCTCTCTCTCTCTCTCTCTCTCTCTCTCTCTCCCCCCTCCCCTCTCTCTCTGTCTCCTCTCTCCTCTCTCTCTCTCCCTCTCTCTCTCTCTCTTCCCTCTCTCTATCTCTCTCTCTCCCCCTCTCTCTCTCCCCTCTCTCTGTCTCTCTCTGTCTCTGTCTATATATACAGTATATATACTGTATATATATACAGTATATAGGTATAGTATGACTAAATCATTATTCACCTCATTTCAATGGAAACCCTTCCCTTCTTCTGTTTGTGTTTGTTTCTATTTGTGTTGTTTCATTCAGAGTAGCAGCTAATGAATGCAGACTTGGCCACTTTGTAGGACAAAGGAACCCATCGTTCTGCAGGCTTGAGTTGAATGAGTTGTGAATTATTAATGGCCGACGTGCCGTGCTCGATGAACGCTTCCTGTCACCCATGTCAGCCTAAAGGCCACCGCACATCGCCTCACTATCTCCGTCAACACGGAAAACATACGCGGTTTGACGGTTAGCAGGCATACTTTCACTCCGGCGAGTACGTCCGGTTGAACGCAGAAATGCAAAACAAAGCGTGATTGTTGTATCTTTGAAGGTGAACAGCCTCACTTTTTGTTAGACTCACTTTTAGAAGAAAGTTGTTCATCACAACATGTTTTTTTTATCACCTCAATGTTTACGTGCGCCGTATCCTCTCGCCTTCCCCCGCGCCACTAACTTGGCAAGACTGACCAAGAATGAAAAATCGAGGACGAATAAAGAGAAAGGAAATAAAAGAAAGTACTAGAAAAGGAAAATAGCTGGAGACATGACGTAAACACATTCAACTAACTTGTGTGAAGTGGAAAGTAATTTAAAATAATTTAATCGCCACTTCACAGAGATAAAGAAAGACAGACTTTTATCAAATAAAAATGGAAAAAGTATAGAATTAGAAGCTAAATAAACCCATTTTCTGTATTGCAGAAAAACAACCCTGCAAAAGTTATTAAGACAATGTAGGCTACATTCTTTCAAAGAATATGATGAAATGTAATTTAGTAGAAGCACAACAAATCAATCTTGAATACGCCTTGAAATTGGATTTTGTGGAGAAGCATTAATTATCAGCTAAACAGGAACTGCTAACCTGACACGCCAGATGTTTTGTGACACAGAAACATCTGGGAAGTCGTCCTTGGAAGCTGCTTGGAAAAGGGCAGGCACTTTGAAAAGACACTTGGCAGGTGATTGGATGAACCATCTGTCTGTCACTTCTATCGCGGGCCAACTTCTAACCACTTCTACATGTACAAAAAAACACATTGTACATAATATCATTGTATATTATCTACAGTATATATTATAGATAGATCTAAGATAATATAGAACTTTATTAATCCCGAAGGAAATTCTTGAAAGTTATTTATATATAGATCTATATATTATTTCAAGTTCAAGTTTCACAGTTTACACAAGTATAAGCAGTGAGTGAAATTCTTACGTGCAAAACGCCCGACAGCCGACCGCAGTTATAAAAGAATACAAATAGAAATAGAAATAGAATATAAAACTATATTAACAAGTTACAAAAAATCTAAACAAAAGAAAACTGTATAAGATAAAATAAAGTATACAAAAAATATTAAGGGGAGCAATACAAATATAAATCAATGTAATAAAATATACATTGTTATATTTTGACATTCACAGAATGTCACAGAATACTTCCTCAGACAGTCACACCAGAACACACTAGAACAACACTAGCACCAGCAATTAGCACCCGGACTAGCACTAGCAGTAACACTAGCACTAGCAGTAACACTAGCACTAGCACTAGCAGTAACACTAGCACTAGCAGTAACACTAGCACTAGCAGTAACACTAGCACTAGCACTAGCAGTAACACTAGCACTAGCACTAGCAGTAACACTAGCACTAGCAGTAACACTAGCACCAGCATTAGCAGTAACACTAGCACTAGCAGTAACACTAGCACTAGCAGTAACACTAGCACTAGCAGTAACACTAGCACTAGCAGTAGCACTAGCACTAGCAGTAACACTAGCACTAGCAGTAACACTAGCACTAGCACTAGCAGTAACACTAGCACTAGCAGTAACACTAGCACTAGCAGTAACACTAGCACTAGCAGTAGCACTAGCACTAGCAGTAACACTAGCACTAGCAGTAACACTAGCACACTAGCAGTAACACTAGCACTAGCAGTAACACTAGCCCACAGTAACATAAGCACTAGCACTAGCATTAAACACTAGCACTAGCAGTAGCACTTAGCACTAGCGTAACACTAGCACTAGCGTAGCACCGGCAACAACACTTAGGCACTACTACCAAGCACTTGCACCAGGACTAGCACTAAGCAGTATCACTAGCAGTAACACTTAGCACTAGCACACCAGAGCTAGCACTAGCACTAGCAGTAACACTTGGCACTAGCACTTGTTCAGCAGCCTGTTGGCCTGACTGTGGAAGCTGTCTCTGAGTCTGCTCATCACTTGATACTGCGGTATCGCCTGCCTGACGGTAGGAGTGTGTACAGTTCGTGGCTGGGGTAGTTATTGTCTTTAATAATCCGTTTGGCCTTGGCCACGCACCGCCTGGTGTATATATCCAGGAGGGAGGGAAGCTCACCTCCAACGATGTACCGGGCCGTCCGCACCACCCTCTGTAGTGTTTTACGCTCGAGTGGGCGTTGCAGTTCCCGTACCAGACGGTGATGCATCCTGTAAGAACACTCTTGATGGTACAGGAGTAGAATGTTCTGAGGATGCGGGGGCACATGTTGAATTTCCTCAGTCACCTGAGGAAATACAGGCGTTGTTGGGCCTTTTTCACCACGTGTGTGGTGTGCGTGGTCCATGTGAGGTCCTCGGAGATGTGCACGCCGAGGAACTTGAAGCTGCTGACCCTCTCTACTGCAGCACCGTCGATGGAGATGGGGGCGTGCTCTCCTCTCCGCTTCCTGTAGTCCACGATCGTCTTCTTGACGTTGAGGGCGACGTGGTTCTCCTGCACAACTGTTCCAGTGATCCGACCTCCTCCCTGTAGGCTTCTCGTCGTCGTTGGCGGATCAGACGCCAACACTGTCGTGTCGGTCAGCAAACTGCATTGAAAGACGTTGGAGCTGTGCATAGCCATGCCAGTCGTGGGTGTTACAGGGAGTAGAGGAGAGGGCTCAACCACGCATCACTGAGGGGCTCCCGTGTTTGAGGGTCAGTGGCTCTGAGGTGGTGCTGCCCATCCTCACCACCTGGCGGCGGGCCCGACAGGAAGTCCAGTATCCAGCTGCACATGGTCGGGTGCAGGCCTAGACCCTGAGCTTGGTGTCAAGCTTGGCAGGAACTATCGTGTTGAACGCTGAGCTGAAGTCCACAAACGGCATTCTCACACAACAGTTCTTCCCCTCCAGGTGAGAGAGGGCAGTGTGAAGTGCCATGGCAATGGCGTCGTCGGTGGATCTGTTTTGACGGTAAGCAAATTGCCATGGGTCCAGCGTGGCAGGCAACATGGAACAAATGAAGTCCTTGACCAGCCTCTCGAAGCATTTACTCAAGACATCGAGGTGAGGGCTACGGGTCTCCAGTCATTCAGGCAGGTTTCCTTGGGGTGTTTAGGGACAGGCACGACGATGGACATCTTGAAGACCTCGGGGACAACAGCCTGGGACAGGGACAGGTTGAAGATGTCTGCAATGTCTCTACACCGCTGGTTCTCCCTCTGAAGTCCGTGATTGTCTGCAGCCCCTTCCACACACCCCTCACGTCGTGGCTCTTGAATTTGTCCTCCACCCTGTTCTTATACTCCCGCTTGGCAGAGCCGATGGTCTTGCGGAGGTCGTAGCGGGCTCTCGTATATTCCTGGTTGGGATAAATCCGAACCGACTTAGTAGGAACAACGTCATCTATGCGTTTCTTGATGAACCCGGTGACTGAGGACGCGTACTCGCTGATGTTATTGTCCGACGCGACCCGGAACACGTCTCAGTCCACGTGATCAAAACAATCCCACAGCATAGACTCCGATTGGTCCGACCGGCATTGGACCTCCTTCACAGCGATTGGTTGCTGCTTCAGTCTCTGCCTGTGGGCGGGGAGTAGTTGGATCGAGCGGTGATCCGATTTGCCGAACGGTGGGCGGAGGAGGGACTTGTAGCCGTCCCGGAAGGGGGTGTAGCAGTGGTCGAGGATCCGCTCGCCCCGTGTGTTGCTTTCTTCAGGTTCGCCTTATTGAAGTCCCCCGCCACAATGAAAGCAGCCTCAGGGTGGGCCGACTCCTGTTCGCTGATAGCCCCATAAAGTTCCTTCAGCGATATGTCCGTGTTGTCTTGAGGGGGAATGTACACAGCAGTCACGGTTACTGCTGTAAACTCCCGCGGTAGCCAGAATGGTCGGCACATAAGCATCATTATATTGTATATACAATATATTGTAGCGACCCTCACTTGCATTATTCTTATTCGTTTCACCTAGGTTATTGGGGGGAGAGATGCCTTCGATGGTTGGTTAGTTAGGAGGGCCATTGTCCCGTGTCATCCATCAGTGGGATATAAGAGTTGGACTACAATATTACGCTAAACTACGCTACAATATTATCGTTAACATCTCCCGTTTACTTGTATGTGTTTACAGGCCAGACATAGAGAGAGACAGAGAGAGAGGAGAAGAGAGAGAGAGAGAGAGACAGAGAGAGAGAGGAGAGAAGAGAGGGGGAGAGAGAGAGACAGACACAGAGAGAGAGAAGGGAGAAGAGAGAGAGGGAGACGGCGAGAGAGAGAGAGAGAGAGGAGAGGAGAGAGAGAAGAGAGAGGAGAGAGAGGAGAGAGAGGAGAGAGGAGAGAGGAGGAGAGAAGAGGGAGAGAGAGGAGAGAGAGAGAGGGGAGAGAGGGAGAGGAGGGAGAGAGAGAGACAGAGAGAGAGAGAGAGGGAGAGAAGAGAGAGAGAGAGGAGAGAGAGAGGACTGACACACACACAAGGTTAGGGTGAACTTAGGGTAATAGTTTTACAGTCTATGGGTCACACTTTTTACACAATTAATACAACTGTCACAACAACACTACACAATGCCTATCCATGTATATGAAGAAAGTGACAAAAGAATATAGAAATACAGAGACAAAGAGAGAGACAGAGAGAGAGAGAGCCAGAGAGAGGCCAGAGAGAGACCAGAGACGACCACTGCAGACCAGAATACATCGCCTTTGTACGAAGAAAGATTATCAAACACATTTCCGATCCATAAGTGTGCACCAGACAAGCCAAGGCTAAGAAATGTATCATTTTAACAGTGTGGTAAAAGCTCAGATTTACACACACACACACACACACGCACGCACACACACACACACACACACACACACACGCAGACACACACACACACACACGCACACACACACACACACACACACACACATTACACCATTATTAATATCATTTTCCTTCTAACAATGATTTAAGGTACATTTGGGATAAAAAACCCTGATAAGCACAGTCCTGACATGCCACACCGGCAGTATTTTCATGGCGAGCTATAAACTAGAAGCGATGCGATGTGCTTCATATTTCATATTTCTTTCTACGCCATCGGACTCGGATTTGTACCACTGGTCATTATGCTGACAGCCATTTGAATTGGCCAGTTTCAATCATCAATCATCATCAAGATTTAGATTTAGATTAAGATTAAGATTTACATTTGTTCATACTTATTTTTCTGTAAGTTATGGTCATATTTTTGGATCGTATTCAAGTGTTAACTACAGTGCCTTAAAGTAATCTTTTTCGCTATCCTGCTTAATCTTAATATAAGATCTTAATGCTATTTCTAAATATTGTGTTTGTTTTACTGTGCACTGTGTATAATTTTTTGTAAACAAAGTACAAAAAAATGATGACAATTTTTTTTGTAACATTTATTCAACTTTTTGTTGAATAAATCTAAACACACATGATATGTTCCACATATCACACATACCAAAACATCCTATCCAGATCTGTGACTCATTCTTGTACATTGAAGTAGTAAAGGTTTGCTAGCCAGACAGAAAAAACACTGTGTGTTATATTATCTTACTTAGGCGTTTGCCTTTTTGACTTGCATGGACTAGATGTTGTGAAATGAACTTGAAGCAACAGCAACAGCAATCATAACACATTGCTTGTTTAAAATGGATGAAAGCCTGTTGTGTTTCATGCAGTTCCTTAACCTTGCAGAAGGCACCTGGATTCGGTAGACCTCGACCACGCCACAATCCATCGTGCCCGAAACACAGTGGTTCGGACCATGGGCATTTATACATAGACGCCACATTGGCCTTGGGATTGTACGTCAACAATGCTGCCATTTTGGAGAGGCACAGAGACTGGTTTATACATAGACGCCACATTGGCCTTGGGATTGTACGTCAACAATGCTGCCATTTTGGAGAGGCGAAGACTGGCCTGTAAACACATACAAGTAAACGGGAGATGTTAACGATAATATTGTAGCGTAGTTTAGCGTAATATTGTAGTCCAACTCTTATATCCCACTGATGGATGACACGGGACAATGGCCCTCCTAACTAACCAACCATCGAAGGCATCTCTCCCCCCAATAACCTAGGTGAAACGAATAAGAATAATGCAAGTGAGGGTCGCTACAATATATTGTATATACAATATATGATATATATACAGTATATATTACTGTATATATTATACAGTATGTTGCTGAGGAACCAAGGAAGTGCAGGGTCAAGTGTGAAGTTTTTTGGATGAGCGGTTCTCGAGAAATACCGCAGGCAAAGCAATTGCTTTCGATCGGGCACATCACTAGTATATGTAACTATAATTAGAGGAATCCGTTTGTATGTATCTATGTATGATATGTATGTATGTACGGTATGTATGTATGATGTGTGTGTACACATACATACGTACTGTACATACTATGTAGGCTACATATGTATGTCTGTAGCCTTCCATTTTCTTGACAAGCGTTCACACTTGATGGGTGTAGTGCTGAGGACCCAAGCAAGTGGCGAGTGTCGAGTGTGATGTGTGTGTGAGTGAAGTGGGTGAGCGGTTCTCAAGAAAGCTGCAAGCAGCAGCAGCAATACTGGAGGCCACGGCGATCGGCCCTGTTTGGATCGGTCACATTTTTGAACATGAACATGACAAGTATATCATATCATGAACAGGTGTATGTGGAATGTAATAGTCCTGGGTGGAAGTGTGTCTGTGTGTGTGTGTGTCTGTGTTTCTACAAAAATGCAATAAATACAAGTGGGCGGCAGTAGCTCAGGAGGTAGAGTGGTTGTCTGGCAACAGGAAGGTTGCTGGTTCGATCTCCGGGCTCCGCCTAGCTAAGTGTTGAGGTGTCCCTGAGCAAGACTCCTAACCCTAACTGCTCCTGATGTGTTGGTTGTTACCTTGCATGGGTGAATGTAAGGCAACTGTAAAGCGCTTTGGATAAAAGCGCTGTATAAATGCAATCCATTTGATTAGAAATAGGCTCATGTTTCAGAAGAGCCAGCCTGGGTTTTCCCTCTGACTGCATTCAGTTCCACTCATGAACCCTGCTACAGCTTACTGAGCACTGTTAGTTGCTGCTAATTTAGCCTTTATTTATTCAAATTACATGAAAAAAAATACCTGTGATTGACAGACTTGTCAGTGCATTTATTTGCTATTTGGTAGAAGTTACATAATTCATTTAACATCAATCGAATTACTAGTTACATTGCTGTGACTTCTATTTTTTTTAATAAGTGATTTGTAAATATATTTTTTGAATATTGATGATTGTTGATGGTTGAAACATGATGATTGTGGTCATCATGCAATTGCTTTATCGTTATTGTGGTGTGCACCTGTATTTATATGTGTTGTTGTGACCCTGGCAGACAATACAGATCTTAAACTCATTATATGTTTGTTGAAATGCCTCAATTAAAGCAAGGGTTCGGGGGTGGCTAATGACCATACACTGCCCACACGGTTCATGGTCACACTGGGTCAACTCTCCCAGTGAGTTCTCTGCCATAGACGTCCTTGTCACAGAAAAAAAGCCCTGAGCCGGCTGTCTTGTCCCGTCCATTAAACGACAGCACAGCTCATCAGCCAGAGAGCTCCATCAGTGGGTCACACAGAGGCTGGACAAAGATATGGACAAGAAAGAGCTTCCGGAGACAGGGTAGATTGTGATAAAGGAACACATCAATTGTGTGTGTGTGTGTGTGTGTGTGTGTGTGTGTGTGTGTGTGTGTGGTGTGTGCTTGTGTGTGTGAGCACGTTATCACACTCTGAAGGACTCATCTGTTGCTATCTGCCCATCTCGCTGCCATAGCCCCCCCAAAAAACCGTCGCTGTTTTTAAAAACTTAATCAGCACCTTGTCCGAGTGAGAGAGAGAGAGAGAGGGCAAGAGAGAGGGCAAGAGAGAGAGAGAGAGAGAGAGAGAGAGGGCAAGAGAGAGAGAGAGAGAGGGGGCACGAGGGGGAAATAGAGAAAGAAAGGAATGGGGTGCGAGAAAGCAACAGGAAAATGGAGAGAGGAAGGAGGTGGTGGCAGTGATGGGGGGTGGGGTGGGGGGGCGTGGAGGAGATGATTGTAGTGTGTTTCTATATTAAAATCCTCCCTGGGAAAATTGAAATAGTTTCATACTCACACACCCATCTATGTGTGTGTGTGCGTGTGTGTGTGTATTTGCAAATGCATGCATCTGCAGTACTTGATGCAGCCTTCTGAGAACAAGCTTTACCTTACAGGTTGATTGTAAACTCATCCATAATATATCGAGCATGGTCTGTGGTATATGGGCATGAATATTACATGTTGTGGTGTGTAGGATTATTCTACAGCACAGTGGGCCTGGGAATGTGGATACAAAAGTGTTATTTTAGATCCACGTATGATCCATGAATAAAAATGTCTAGTACATATAACAGCCATACACATAAAGAGGTCATGCAAATTGGAAATGACAAATGTTTCCCATATAAAGACATTATTTAATCCACCTCCACATATAAACTTTGCCAGAACTGACTTTCACATCATGGCAAATGGATTGCATTTATACATCGCTTTTATCCAAAGCACATTACATTGCCTCATATTCACCCATTCATACACACTTTCATCCATTCAAAATGTATTTTAAAATCCCAAGCCAAAAATGCTGATTCAGAAATTGGGTTTTCGTTCAAATATGAGATATACCACACACCCTAATAGCAATTATTTGTACTTTATTAAACATATTGAATCAAATATTGAAAGAGAGGCACTGTACCAGACATGCAAACCAAGAAACCACATGATAGCGCGTCTAACATGTTAACTGCTAAACATTATCACGGAGATACACAGAGAGAAGCCGCTTTGATAAATGAATAAATACATTAGAACACACCAAGGCTTCAATCAACAACATATTGACAACAGATTAAGCCAGCAGCTCTCCAGGGCTTCAGAGTAGCAGAATCAGATGCAAAGAGGCATCTGTGCACTCCACAAACACACCGCGTTCTGCCTGACACACACACACACACACGCACACGCATGCACACAGGCACACACCCCCACCCATCCATGCTTGCATGTGCACATAAACACACACACACACACCCACCCATGCATGGCATGCACATGCACACACACACACACACACACACACACACACACACACAGAAACACACAACAATATATGGCAATATATTGTCTATTTCTCCGCTGACCAAATTGATTTAGAGATAAAAACATCCCAGGGTTGACTGGTGAAGGGGTTTTATTCATTGCAGTGAAAAGGTGGCTTGCTTTCATTTAATTCATCCTGGTTTCACCCAAGGCCACTCTCACTCAGCTTGCACACCCCTGCTTGCTGTCAGCTAGGTGCAGAGGAAGTTTAGAACGACCACATGTGAATACTAGCCTAAGCCTATAGGTAGCCTTAGCCAATAGCTAGCCTGAGCCTATAGCTAGCCTAGTGGGCTAAAGGTACTAGGCCCCATACACACACACACACACACTCACAAGGTACATATTAATAAAGGTGCTCAAATGATTGTAACAAAGCAAAGTAGACTCACACACATTCTCACTCACACACACACACACACACACACACACACACACACACACACACACACACACGCACAGTCAAGGTAAAATGTACAAATGTATACTGTTTTCAAAAAGAGTATGGCACAACATTGATAACATTGATAAGGACTATATACTGTTGTCTGCCTGACTTCCATAGAAACAAAACAGTTGTTGGCCTTACACACAAAATAAATATTTATGTATTCAATATTTCTGGTCATATGGGGTAAAGGAGTGGGACAGTAGGCGCAACATGATTGATTGCACTGCTCATTGAACGCACGTGTGTACAATAACATCCACCACATAATGATAATGCAGTCTAGACCCATTCATGCAAGGCTTCACCGAAATCTCAATGCGACCTTAGCAGCGATGACACATGGCTGTATGAAATTATTTAACGGTAGAATCTAGAATCTAACAAAAAAAACAAAAACATTTTTTATTCTTCCGCTTTTTAAGCAAACCCTGCGTTATGTTCAAAATGATTCGTCGCATTATGCAAACGCTATTCATAGCTTCAGCATCATGCTCTACTGGCACACAGGGTCACTCACTTTACGAGCACAGAAACTAATTCATTACCAAAAATAACTTTTATAATGCATTACACACACATTCTTTTAATTCAACAACGAAAGCCTAATCTTGACAGTTTTACACACATCGTGTTTAAAATAAGTGCTGTTCAGAGTTTGACATATTAATACAATGTGCTTTTTGCTTCTGTTCTCGCTGCCGGTGTTGTCAAGACGACAATGTCCTTGTAATTCCAATCAGCCGCCAACACCCCCCCCCCCGCCCCCCGCCCCCTTTCCCCCGATCACCAACATCTGAGATACTTGTGCACATTCTCGTACACATTCTGTGATATTAGCTATATTGGGCGTACGGTCTCAGTTGTCCATTTCAACTGTGTGGAAATCTTCCACAAGATATTATGAATTGCTGGATAATCCAGGATGAACGTTGACGTGTTTTTGCCATAGAACATTCTCTAAATGCTGACTGGACGTTCATGTCATGTCTGGTCTATTAGATACAGCCAGAGACCGAGAGGGACCTATAGAGACCTATAGGCCGACCAGTAGTGTATATAAATCACAAGGACAGTTGAATTGAACCCTGGCTGATTAGCTCATCACCCAGTGATCACCATAGGTCAAAATTAGACCAGTACGAATATTTAAGACGAGATGC